>MU228374.1:3905541-4001850 GCA_018584345.1 Thuja plicata | reverse complement strand
GGTCATTGTACTCATATTGTAAAGACTGCTTCTAATAGGGCAAAGGAACTCTCACAAGTTCATTATACTTAGTACAATATTTGTGGGTACTAATTCCCACTGGGGTTTTCCTCTGATCAAGGTTTCCTCGTAATCATATCATGTGTTATGATTTTTTATGTTAAGCTTCATTCTATGTATGTTTGATTTATGTTTAAGTTGCTGAAAAGTAATTAATAGACAAACACTGATTCACCCCCCCTCTCAGTGTTTCTAATAGTTAATGCTATTAAACAATGATCAATGTGTAGGTTATACCTAAAGCATTCACTCCTTGATTTTTAATGGGATTATTACTTTTTGGGGTCGTGGGTCATAAAATAAAATAAATGTTGGTGTTTTAAATTTTCCTCTAATTTATAATTATTAAAGGATATAA
Source organism: Thuja plicata (assembly GCA_018584345.1). Classification (NCBI taxonomy): domain Eukaryota; kingdom Viridiplantae; phylum Streptophyta; class Pinopsida; order Cupressales; family Cupressaceae; genus Thuja; species Thuja plicata. The sequence continues at coordinate 4,001,432 of MU228374.1, read as the reverse complement.
ATATATAACTTGATAAATACAAATTCTTCAATTTATATTTATCAAGTAATTTCTTTATATCATTTAATAAATATAAATTAGAGGTAAATTTAATGAGATTATCCCCAAAAATTAATAATCTCATTAAATTTACCTCTAATTTATATTTATTAAATGATATAAATATATTATTGCATAATTATAAATTCTTCAATTTATATTTATTAAGTAATATCTTTATAATATTTAATAAATATAAATTGGAGGTAAATTTATAAATATCCTTTTTTGTTCATAATATTTTGCACATGAATTTTGTAATAATATTAATTAAATGGTGTGGGTATAAACTATTTTAATTAATATAATGTTTGAAGTGCCATAATTATTTTGAGGATATGAAGTGAGTGAAAATACTTTTGCATGTTTTGGAGGAGTTCATTAGTGGAAGGGATATTTTCAGATCTTGCATTATTATTGGACATACTACATGGGGATATTTTTTTCGTTTTCCTACATACTTGAAGCTCATTTTTCAGTGGAAGGAGGGCATTTTGTTTCTTGCATGATCAAATATACCAAAGGAGGGTTTTTTATTTTTCCAGTACTTAGTGAACATATTTTGAGGCATTTTGATGCAGTTTGAGCCCTCTTGAGTTCATTTTCTATTATGCATGGTTACAAAGTAAACATCAAGGAACACATAATCAGTAATACAATGCTACAAGTGTCTCAAACATCATTTTGAATTTCATGTATTGGTTACCAGTAATCTTGAGGGTTAGAAATGTCAATTAATCTTTCATAATTTTTGAGGATACATAACAAAGTGCAAAAGATGATGCAAAACTCAGCGCAAAATTTGACGCTATAGGATCAAGGTAGTTGGGTGCCAAATTTTGCTCCAACCCAAAGGCTCTATTTTAGGTGCAAAATACACTAAAAGTCGGTGTTATTTTAGGCGCTAATTGTCAGTTTTGTTGTAGTGATTCCTGGAGAGAGTTTTGAGGTAGAGCTTTCACTTGAGTTCATGTAGTCATGGAGAATGCTAACAGACCAAGCAAGGATGTGATAGTTCCAATTATTAAAAATGATTGTTGCAATATCAGAGTTTGCATTAAAATTTGCAAGGAAAGCAACACAACTTCTGGGCCTCATCAAATTTTGATTTGAAGGAACGTCTTTTGTTCATTGACAGTAAATGTCAATGAAACCTCATTAAGAGTAGAAGTATCTAAATTTTTTATGGTTAGGGAAAGAAGTGGGCAAACAAATAGGAGACAATAGTAAAGTTTTTTCCCCTCATTGCAGTTTATGAGGAAAGTACAAGAACAATACAATCTTATTAATTTAGAGGAAAAAATAAGAATTGACATATCTGAAACAAATGGACATTTAGTTATCTCTTCTAGTTCAATGAAGTTTTATAGAGTTCATAAATTCATATTAATGTAAAATTTGATAGAAAAAAGAAGTTATGAGGAGAAAGAACAGTCATAGAACAAAGTTCCAATGGTTGTAGGAATAGTCGCAGAAAAAAGTTTCAATGGCTACATGAACAATCAATGAATATAGTTTTGGATAGTTTATGAGGGGGTTCTTTTTTGTATGAATTATGGACAATTTTGGAATAGTTTTAGGAGAAAATGTATGTCATTTTTGGATCCCATGTGATGCATGCATGCATAAGGATAGTTTTGGGGCCTTTATAATGCATAATGCTAATTTAGATGCTAAATTAGGTGCTAAATTATATGCTAAATTAGGCACTAATTTGGGCACTACATTAGGCGCTAAGTTACATGCTAATTTAGGAGCTAACTTAGGTGCTAATTTAGGAGCTTACTTAGGTGCTAATTTAGGAGCTAACTTAGGATCTAATTTAGGCTCTATTTTAAGAGCTAACTTAGGAGCTAATTTAGGTGCTAACTTAGGAGCTAATTTAGGCACTAATTTAGGAGCTAAATTAGGCGCTAAAATCGATGCTACTAAAATAGGTGCTAATTTAGGCACATATTTAGGTGTTAAATTGGATGCTAATTTAGGAACTAAATTAGACACTACTAATTTAGATGCTAATTTAGGTGCTAATTTAGACACTTATTGTTAGGAATAATAGTCCACAAGACAACTGAGAGGGGGGGGTGAATCAGTTGTTATATAGATTATTAAACTTTAAACTTTATAAACCAAAACTGCAATGTAGATGATAACATAGTAAATACCAACACAATAACACAATGCTTGTTGTTGAGGAAACTCTATTAAAGGTAATACCCCGGTGGGAATCAACACCCACAAATAATGTACTAAGAGTATATTATCCCTGTTAAAATATTTAGCCCTGTTAGGAGCTTATTACAACATTACAATACACAGTCCCTTTTAGGAGACATACCCTATTAGGAGTCAAGAAAAGTAGTAGGCTCACTTCCCATGCACATTGCCAAAAGAAAGTTAAAGCCACCCTCAAGGATTTACATTCTGAACAAGTGTATATAGGAATATACAATCTAGTGAATTGTCTGATAGCAACTATCTTTGCTTGGTCAGTTCCAATGAAGTATTCTTATCACAAACTCTGCTCTACAAAACAAGCCTCATATCTTTCACTTCTCTTCCACTACCACACACATCTTTCCAAAATAAAAGATCACTCATATATACCCTATTTTAATAATTCATTAGGTCAGCCAGTTAAGCTTTCCTATTCATAAATAATTAATTAGGTCAACTAATTAGGATTTCCCAATATACAAATAATTATATAACCCCTTGCTAAGATACACACAATACCTATAACAAGTAAACATCATTTACAATCTATCAGTTATACTTCTAGATCCACAATCCACACTCACAATTCATATTACATGCTACCTGTCTGAAGTCGGCCACCAAATATGTCTCCTTCAGAATACACATCACAACTGACGTCACCAGAATGCTCATGCCAATCGAACACAACCCAATATTAAAAATTATGTCTATAGTCCTCTATTAAGCTTGCATCACCTGAAATATCTTCACCAATAAGATATACCCAAAATACAGAGACCTGCTCTGTCAAGCATCACAGTTACAATCCAGAAACTAGTCTTCACCAAATCAACTGTAACAACCACAATATGTAACATAAAGCCAAGAAAACATAGGAATAAGGTCAAGACACATACTTATTCATATAACCAACTTTGATCATTCTGAAACAACCGTACATTGTCCGTACACTTCTGCCAGCCAAGTAACCAATCTGTTGTCTCCACAGAAACTTATGTTGACATCAGTGACAAAACATGAATATCAACAACATGATCAATACCCAAAACTGATATCATCCAACAATATCCCCCTTTTGCATTGATGGAAACATATGGGAAAATCCGTCAACTCAAAAATACTTTCTCCTCTCAATACAATCTTCTCAATATCATCAACACAAATCTCCCCAAAATAGTAGGGATTTTCACATAGAATCCTTCCCCCTTTGGAAACAATGGCAAAGGGTTCAATAACTCATCTGTAATCTTTTGTATCTTTTTCAAATCTTCATGTCCAACAGCCAGGTGCAAGATCACCCAAATGTGCTCTAGTGTTTCTTTGATCACTCCCCCTGAGGAGTAGATCCATGCATCAAGTCCAGAAAATGATATAGCTATGAAATCCACTGGACTGATTCATACCAACATTAATAAATTATCACAAGGAGGGGCTCTAACCCCAAGCATGCTTCTAAGATACTCAAAATCATCTTTTGGCAAAGGTTTTGTAAATATATCTACTATATGTTCATTTGTGCTAATATATTCTAGTTTAATCTCTTTCTCTGCTACCTTCTCCCTCAAAAAAATGATACTAAATAGAAATATGTTTAGTATTTGAATGCATTACATGATTATTCAATATATTCACTATGCTAGTGTTATCACAATGGATAACCAAAGGATCTTCAAAAATTATTCCAATGTCCTTCAACATTTGTTTCATCCAAGCAACTTGTGTGCAATTTATTGTAGCAACAACATACTCTGATTCAGCAATAGATTGAGCAATATAGTTCTGCTTCTTGCTCAACCAAGAAACCAACCTTTTCCCAAGGAAAAATGCACCACCACTAGTACTCTTTCTGTCATCCACATTACCTGCCCAATCAACATCAATATAAGCCTGTAAAATAAAATCATCTGATTTTTCATACCATAATCCATATTCTATTGTTCCTTTCAAATATCTAAAAATTCTTTTCACAGCAACAATATGTGTCTCTTTAGGATCTTCTAGTTGATACCTTGCCACAATACCAACTACATTGGTAATATCTGGTCTAATGTGAGTTGGATATTGTAGACCACCAATCATAGATCTATACTTTGTCTGAACTATACTTTGAGTCTCATCATTACTGGTCAGTTTGTGTCTAGTCACCATAGGTGTTCCAACAGTTTTACAATCTTCCATTCCAAACTTCTTCAACATTTTCTTAAGATACTTAGTCTGAGATATAAAAATGACATTCTTACCCTGATTAATTTGCAAACCAAGAAAAATTTCATTTCACCAATCATTGACATCTCAAATTCATTTTCCATTTCTTTAGAGAACTTCTTACTCATCTTATCATTGACTCCAAAAATGATATCATCAAAAAAAACTTCTATGATTAAGATTCCATCTTCACTAGTTCTTAAATATAAATTACTGTCTGCATTACCTTTTCTGAAACCAAGATGAAGTAGATACTTGTCTAGTCTTGCATACCATTCTCTAGGTGCTTGTTTCAGTCCATACAATGGTTTCTTCAGGTTACAAACCATGTCTTCATCCTCTGTCAAAGGAAAACCATCAGGTTTCTCAATGTAAAATTTTTCCTGATCTCCATTCAAGAATGCTGATTTCACATCCATCTGATATACTTTAAAGTCTTTATGTGCAGCATACGCAAGAAATAATCTCACAACTTCCAATCTAGCAACATGAGAAAATGTTTCTTCATAGTCTATGCCTTCTTGTTGCGAGTAGCCTTTACATACTAGCCTAGCCTTGTTTCTTAACATTGTTCCTTCCTTATCCATCTTATTTCTGAAAACCCATTTTGTACCTATCACATTTTTGTTCTTAGGCCTTGGAACCAATTCCCAAGTATTGTTTTTCTTTATCTGTTCAAGTTCTTCTTCCATAGCTTTATTCCAAGATTAATCTCTACATTCTTCATCAGTAGTCTTCAGCTCAACTTGAGAAATCAAACAAATTTCATCTCTAATTCTAGCTCTAGTCATCATAACTTTATTTGCATCACCAATAATTTGATCTTCAGGATGGTTCTTCTTAACATACCTCAGAGTCTTTGGAGTCTCAGTAACTTCAATCACTTCATCTTCAATTTCATTTTCAATCATCAATGTTCTCCAGGTTCAACAGTGACCTCCTTCATCTCTGAAGTCTGACCACAGTTATACATTCTTTCCTGAATCTGAAACTTTTCATCTATCCTCACATTGGCGCTTTCAATCAACTTCCTCAATCTCATATTGAAACATTTATATTCTTTAATCTTAGTAGAATAAGCAAGAAAAATTCCCTCATCACTTCTAGCATCAAATTTCCCTATCTCATCATCTCTTTTGATATAATATTTACTTCCAAATATTCTATAATATTTTATAGTACGTGTATGATCAAACCATAATTCATAAGGAGTCTTACTTGTACACAACAGTGCCAACTGCTTCTCTCCAATGGACATGTGACACATTTCCTTCCAGCAACATAGTCCTAGCAACATCTAATATAGTTCTATTTCTTCGCTCTGCAATCCCATTCTGTTGTGGAGTTCTAGGAGCTGATGTATGTCTATATATTCCATGTTCTTCACATTAGGTATTAAATAAGTCTGATGTAAACTCTCCACCTCTATCTGATCTAAAACATTTAATCTTCAAACTAGACTCATTCTCAATTTTTGCTTTAATTAACTTATATTTGTCAAATGCTTCAGATTTCTCTCTCAAATATGTAACCCACATCATTCTAGAAAAGTCATCAACAAAAAGTATAAAGTACCTTTCACCATAAGATGATCTTGTTCTTGTAGGACCACACAGATCTGTATGCACCAGATCCAAATTCCCTTTTGCTGAATAATATTTTCTTTTAAATTGCTTCTGGTCTGCTTCCCCATAACACACTCTCTACACATAGTATTAGATGGATTTACAATCTTAGGTAGATCTCTCAAAACATTAGTCATACTTGCATTTATAATGTTATCAAAGTTAACATGACAAAATCTTCTATGCCATAGCCAAGTGTCATCAATATTTGCAATAAAACAAGTAGCTTCAGATGTATTCAATTCAAATACATTACCTCTAGATTTAGTACCATATGCGATCAAATCTCCTGATTTACTTCTGATAGAGAATTTCCCATTAATGAATTTCAATTGATAACCTCTATCCACTAAATGTCCAACACTCAACAGATTATGCTTAAGTCCATCAACAAGTAATACATTCTAAGTATTATTCTTTCCATCCATAGAAATAGATCCAAGTCCAATGATAAGTTTAGGAGTATTGTCACCAAATCTAACAACACCACCATCATATCTTTTAAAACTCACAAATTTGTTTTTATCTTCAGTCATATGATGTGAACAACCACTTTCTATAACCCATTCATATTTCTTTTCAACATGAGATACTAAGGATTTTTTCTCATGTACAAGTTCATAATCCTTTATAGAAATAAATCCAATTTCATCATAGTCACTATCATCATCAGAAATATCCTCACTAGCATAATAACATTCCTTGTCTTTAGGATACTTCGATTTGTAAAACTTAGGTTTGTTCTTAGGAACCCTTGTAGGACATCTAGATGCAAAATGACCAAGCTTGTTACATGAAAAACATTTCAAAGGTAATTTGCCTTCAAATTTACCCTTACCTCTCTTCTCTCTTCTAGAGATCAATGCTACCACTTCATCTAGCTTTATTTCTTCCTCATGTATCTATTCCCATTCCTCAGCATATTCTCTAGGATCTTCTCTTAGGTCATAATTGTTGGTGCTCACAATTCCAGATGAGGTCTTTTTGTTCTTATGCACGGTTGCCTTGAATGTTGACTCAACTTTAGGTAAAATATCTCCCAATTCTGTGGCCTCAAAAGTAGTTAGCTTTCCAATAAACATCTCTCTAGTGAAGTTCAATGTCAAAGGTATAATCTCCTCTGTAGCTTGTATTTTGGTTGTATAAGCAGGTGTCAAAGATCTGAGTATCTTTGCAATCACCTCTTCTTCACTGTAATTACCTCCAAAGTTTCTAATGCCAGTAACCACTTCAGTAATTTTCTGTCCATATGCCTTAATGTTCTCATTTTATCTCATCTTCAGTGATTCCATATTTGTCTTCTAGTTCTGTAGCTTTGCCTATTTTGTAAATTTTTCTCCTATATATAGTGCTTCCAATCTTGTCTAGATCTCATGTGCAGAATCCAAGTCTTTTACTTCTATGAATTCACCTTTAGAAAGTGCGTTGATCAATGATTCCCTTGCAACCATATTACATGATAATAACTTCTTTTCATCTTCAATAACCTTCTCCAGTTCATCCTTAGTCTTTATCTTCTCATTCTTCTTTGTGATCATCTAGTAGTCAAGTCCCAAACATAACAAATGTGTTCTCATCCTGTTCTGCCAACTTTCAAAGTTTTCAAGATCAAATTTTGGACTATACTTCCTGTAGTAAGACATCTTCAGGATCACCTCAAGTTTTTAAGCTTTCTCTCTAAGGACCAATGGCTCTGATACCAATTGTTAGGAATAACAGTCCACATGAAAACTAAGAGGGGGTGGGGAGTGAATTAGTTGTGATATAGATTATTAAAATTTAAACTTCATAAACCAAAACTGCAATGTAGATGATAACACAGTAAATGCCAACACAATAACACAATGCTTGTTGTCGAGGAAACCCTGTTAAAGGTAAAACCTCAGTGGGAATTAGCACCCACAAATAATGTACTAAGAGTATAGTATCCCTATTAAAAGATTTATCCCTGTTAGGAGCTTATTAAAACATTATAGTACATAGTCCCTATTAGGAGACAGACCCTGTTAGGAGTCAAGAAAAGTAGTAGGTTCACTACCTAGGAACACTGTCCAAAGAAGGCTAAAGCCACCCTCAAGGATTTACAATCCGAACAAGTGTATATAGGAATATACAAACCAATGAACTATCTGATAGCAACTATCTTTTATTGGTTAGTTCCGATGAAGTATTCTTATCACAAACTCTACTCTACATCCAGCAACAAACAAGCCTCATAGCTTTCACTTCTCTTCCACTACCACACACATCTTTCAAAAAGAAAAAATCACTCATATATACCCTATTACAATAACTCATTAGGTCAACCATTTAAGCTTTCCTAATACACAAATAATTAATTAGGTCGGCCAATTAGGATTTCCCAATATACAAATAATTATATAACCCCTTGCTAAGATACACACGGTACCTATAACAAGTAAACATAATTTACAATCTATCAGTTATACTTCCAAATCTACAATCCACGCTCACAATTCATATTACACGCTACATGTCTGAAGTTGGCCACCAAATATGTCTCCTTCAAAATATACACCACAACTGACGTCACCAGAATGCTCATTCCAATTGAACACAACCCAATATTCCAAAGTATGTCTATAGTCCTCGAGTAAGCTCGCATCACCTAAAATATCTTCACTAGTAAGATATACCCGAAATACAAAGACATGCTCTGTCAAGCATCAAGTTACAGTCCAAAAACCAGTCTTCACCAAATCAACTGTAACAACCACAATATGTAACATAAAGCCAAGTGACCTTAGGAATAAGGTCAACACACATCCTTCTTCATATAACCAACTTCGATCATTCTGAAATAGTCACACAATATCCGTACACCTATGCTAGTCAAGTAACCAGTCTGTTGTCTCCACATAAACATATGTTGACATCAATGACAAAACATGAATATCAACAGCATGATCAGTACCCAAAATTGATATCATCCAACACTAATTTAGGCGCTAAATCATGCCTGATTTAGCGCTTGCTTTTTTTTCTGAGGCAAACAACACCAAAAATAGTGCCATCCCAAAAAATAGCGCCAAATTTTCAGAAAATTGGAGAAAAATACATTCAAAAAGTGGGTGGAAGCAAAAAAAAGGAGCAAAAAAGGGAGATTTTCTTGTTTTACTATAGTGTGAAGAAAGAGGATATGGTGAATGAAATTCTTATTGATTATCTTAATGCACATAATTTTAGGTCTTAGTTAGGTTTTAGGTGTTTTTAGTAACAATAGATAGGGGGAGCCTTCCCTAATAATTAGGAGAGACTGTGTCTCACACACTATAGTTGTAACCACTATTTTACAATTGATCCCAAAACTATCGGTTATAAAATGTCCACCCAACTATTTTTGGCAACTCTGCTGGGATATGATACGCATTCAAAAGCCTCATGCTTTTGTTTGAAGTATACATGTATCATATTTATTGTAATTTTATTTACTGTAGTTTTGTTAATTTTTTTACTAAGGACATGTAAATGGTTGTCCAAGATCCTCAGGGAAATGCTTTTGGTCCATTGAATCTGACTCTAACCCTACATGCTCCTCCTGATGGCTCATTGAAGAACTTGTTCTTTGATGATGGTCAATAACAACCTGACAAATACATAGCTAATTTTTACATTGCTTGTGGAGTTCATGGTGTCAAACATGAAGATGTATATGTAAGTTTGTTCATTGAGACTCTCCAAGGTATGGTTGAAAATTTGTTTTACCATCTTGCACCACAAAATATCACAAACTGAGCTACTCTCGTAGTTAAGTTTGAGGAAGAGTTCAAGCCTACAAAATATGCTCATGCTCTTTTAGCTCAAATTACCCAGTTGAAGGAGGCAAAGTGGATTCAAAGAATTTTTTCTCTAGAGCCATTATGTTCCATCCCAAGGATGACTCCAATGGTGTAGAGTTGTCTATTGAGCTACTTTCTCTCAAAAATAAGCTAGCTCAGGGTGTGTTCTTTGTTCCTCATAAGGACATTCCAAGGAGGCCATTTCTCAATAATGCTAGTAGTTTTGTTGTAGAAAATAAGAATAAGTTATCTTCACCTCTGAAGAATATTTCTCTTGAGGTACCATCAAGAAAGGCAACAATGAATCATCATAAATTTGAATCAAGTGACCTTGCTATTCTCTTCCAAGAAAAGGAAGCATACATAGCTGAAAACTCCTAAATCTGGTTCACACAGTCTCAACAATCTATTGAACAAAAAGAAGGAACCATGGAAGAAATTTTAAAATTTTGGTGAATGTGAATAATCATGTCTTGAGACGTGAAAAGATGAATGTGCATGAAGATATTAGTCAATTTGAAAAGAATACATCTGTGTTTGAAGGTCATGAAATCAAACACATTAAACACAAAATAACTTCCCAAAGGCATGATGAAGATATTTTAATAAATAATTCAAACTTTTCTAAGTCTGAAGTTTGTGAACAACATATTGAGGTATGTAATGTAGTCATATTTTCATCTGAATGACATGATAAAAATCACTTCGACCAGCATGAGGTTGCCATGGTTGATGAGTTACTTGCTCAAGTTGTAACTCACAAGAAGAATTCATCATTTTTCCTATAAAGAGGATATCCAATATGACACCTTACTTGGTCGGAAGCGAATAGGAATTCAAAATTTCTAATTGTACCTAAGCTTGAAGATACACTTGAGGAAAAGGTCAAACACCTGCATTTGCACCCCATCAAGAGCAGTTTGGATTTATGGGTCCATTTTGGAGCGGTAGTATATATGAGTCATCTAAGAGAAAGGTGAATTCATTCATTTATTCCAAAGAGTGGTGCGTCAATTATTGTTTCCATTTCTCATGTGCCATCTGTACATGGTCATCAAGAATCATGCAAGGTATTGCAAGTTGTTGAAGAAAGGAAACTATTTTGGTGAGTTTGTGAATGGTTTCATTTGAAAAGTTTTCAATATTGGATAGTTTAGGACAGGAAGGTTTGTTGAAGATAATTATTAAATTGTGTATTGTCATTGATGTTACACAAATTTCTAAACTTAACTAAGCTTAGTTGGTTAATGAAGGAAGTTCTATATTAATCGAGTTCACTCGGGAAATATAGTAAGTTTAGTTTCAGCCGAGTAATGGTCAGGCATCGAAGGATTACAGTGTTAACCAAGTTATGCATTTAGTGTTAGCCGACTTACAACAGTTTACACTTTATGTCTAACTGGTTAATTGTAGCTGAAAGACTTGAGTTTTATTGTTTATTTGCAAGCGTATTCAAGCCGACTTGACAAGTCCTATCATATATATACAAGGTCAAGTTTGGATTGAATATGTAGTAGAGTTTTTTTTTATATGAAGAGTGAAGGTGAAGTAAGAAGGAATTTTTATTGAGGATAGGATGTCCAGACCGAGCTGCAAAAGAATATTTTTAGTGAGGATCTAGTTAAAGCTAGAACAGAGATATGAATATGCAAAGTCAATTGCTTCTTCAATTAGGTCAACTCATTGTTACTCTCTAACAATTGTAGCAGTGATCCAAATCTCTTAACAATCTTTCATAAATCCTCTCACAAGGTGGCATTTCTACATTGAAGTGTTTGAAGACCTCTAACAAGGCCACTCCTAACAGGGTGACTAAATCCTCTAACAAGGTCACACCTTACAGTGTGTTTTGTAACCTTTCACAGGGTTGGATCCTAATAGTGCTCACTTCAGAAGAGTGAAAAATAGTAACTAGTTGCAATTGGTGGTTTTCCCAAATTGGGTTTCCACGTTAAATCTTGGTATCATGTGTACCTATTATTTTCTTTATGCTTTATGTTTCTGCACTTAGTCACTAAAGGTTAATCACATTTAATATCTTAAGATTGCTTTGTTAACCGAGTTACAACAAAATATCTTTTATTAATTGAGCATAGCTTGATAAGTTTCAATAAGACATCTAAGGGACTTGGATTTGTTTTTGGAGTAACTAATTCACCCCTCCCCTCTCAGTTACTTAACTCATTTCTAACAATTGATATCAGAGCATTTGGTGCTTTCAGGGAAGGTTTCAAGGCCTAAGCTAAAGATCAAGATGTCTTATAGAAGGGAGATCCCCAAGCTTAACAAAGACAACTTTCCTACATGGAAAGAGTTGATGAGGCTACATATATCTACTATTAGAGACAATGATTCACAATTCTTGGACAACAAGTATGTGGAACCACCTAGACCTATGTCTTTGGATCAGATGGTGGAAATGAAGAATCATAACATAATGATGATTGATATAGCTTCTTCACTCGGCTATTCAAAATTTGATGAAGTCAAGGACTGCCCTTTATGATATGTGGAAGAAACTACATGAAATCCATGGAGGAGATGAAAATGTAAAGAGAGAAAAAGTAGAGAGTCTCAAAGGTCAGTTTGATCAAATGAAAATGAAAGAAGGAGAAGACATTACAAAATACAGTGAAATAATCAAGAAAAGTGGCAATGCCATCAGAGCTACTGGTGGAAAGATTGAAGACAAAATAGTGGTTAGTAAGGTATTGAGAACTTTACTTCCTATCTATCCAATTAGAGTCTCAACTATTCAAGAGACGAGGTGTAGTAATGATATAACTCCAGATGCATTCGTTGGAAGGCTAACAACTTTTGAGTTGGACAATTTTGAGAATTATTCTCCTAATCCTAGCAATTTTGAGTCTGCATTCAAAACTAAATTAAGCCTTGGTAAGATAGATAGAAACTCAAAAGGAAAATAGATTGACAATAATAGTTATGATGAAGATCTAGAAATCATTGAAGCACTACTTGCAAAAAGAGCTACCAAAGGAAAAGGACAGTACAAAGGAAGAATACCATTGATTTTATTTTCATATGACGAGGTTGGCCACATTGCTGCTAAGTGTCCAAACAAAGAAGACAAAGACGAGAGAAAGTTCAACAAGTACAAAGGCAAGAAAGATTTCAAAGGTCACAAAAGCTACAAGGACAAAGGTAAGAAATCTTGTTATATTACAAAAGATTCTGATAGTGATGAAGATGAAGATGAAGATGAAGATGAAGATGAAGATGAAATTGTTTACATTGCTATTAAGGATGAGTCAGATAATGAAGAAAATGAAAATACTGCACTTTTCTCTTATATTAGCAAAAATGACACTTGGATAATTAATAGTGGTTGTTCTCACCACATGACTGGTGATAAAACAAAATTTGAACACATTAAGCACTATGATGGTGGTAGTGTTAGATTTGGAAATAATGAACCTTGCTATGTGAAAGGTAAAGGTTGTATTTCTCTAACTGAAGGAATCAAATGTGATAATGCTTATTGGGTTGAAGGACTAAGGCATAATATAATGAGTGTGGCACAACTGAATACCATTGATTTCAAGGTAGAATTCATGAATGGTAAGGCCAAGCTCCTGGATGGTAAGGGAAACCTATTTGGAACTGGCAAGCAAACAAAAGGTAATCTATTTTATCTTGATCTCACTGAAATTTCATGTATTATTGCACAAGTAGAAGAAAGCTGGTTATGGCATAAAAGATTGAGTCATGTGAATTTTGATAACCTGGTCAACATAAGCAAGAACAAAAGAGTAAGAGGTATTCCTATTTTGAAGAAACCTGAGTTGGAAATGTGCAAACAATGTCAAATTGGGAAGATGGGCAAAACTAGTTTCAAGAGAAAGAATTACAATACCGAAGAAGTCTTGTAGTTAGTGCATACTGATCTATGTGGACCAATTGGAATAACAAGTTACACTAGAGAGAAGTATTTCATTCTATTTGTTGATTATCATTCTAGAATGATGACTATTATGTTTCTCAAAGAAAAATTAGAAGCTTTTCAAAAGCTTAAGTGGTACCTTGCCAGAGTTGAGAAGGAAATAGGAAAGAAACTAAAGTGACTAAGATTTGATAGAGGAGGTGAATTCATTTCTAATGAGTTCAACGAATTCTATAATGAAAGGAATCAAGAGACAAATATCTGCCCATGGTACACCACAAAAAAATGGAATAGTAGAAAGAAGAAACAGATCTATTATGGATTATGCAAGGACCTTGATGATTGATAAGAATGTTGCAACCAAATACTGGAAGGAAGATATCAGCACTGCAGTTCACACCTTAAAAAAAGTTCAACAGGAGAAAGGTACTGATCAGACATCCTTTGAATTATGGTATGGCTATAAACCCAATGTTTGTTATTTCAAAGTATTTGGAAGTAGATATTACATCTTGAAGGAAGAAATAAATGGAAATTTTGGTTTAAAAGGTGATGAAGGCATATTCCTGAGCTACTCCTGTAAAAGAAAAGCATATAAATGTTTGAATCTTACTACTCAAAAAGTCATAGAAAGTGTACATGTAAACATTGATGAGTTTGCAGAGAGAAGTGAAGAACAAAGTAGTAAAGAGCCTGAGGACTACAAGAACTTTGTGTATTATGAACTTGATACTATACCTAAGACATAAGAAATAGTGATTAGACAGAAACCATGCCAACCAATGAATTCATCAGCACAAAATTTGTTACAACCTGTGCAACCCAAGCTACTAACAATTGTAACCAAGTCACAGATAGAGGAAATCGAGTCTCAGACAGAGGAAACCAATTCTCAGACAGAGGAAACTGAGTCTCAGATAGAGGCACCCGAGTCTCAGTCGGAAGAGTAGAACATAATGTTTGAGCATGGTGAACCAAGTGAAGCAAGCCCAGAATCAAAGAAGAAGGAACCTGTACTTGCCAAATATGTCAGAAGGCATCATGCACCTAAGAAAATAATTGGAGATCAGAAAGAAGGTATAATGACAAGGAAAAAAATTAAAGGTACATGTTTTCTTAGTGAATTTGAACCTAGATCCATTAAAGATGCTTTGAATGATAAAAGTTAGATAGAAGCCATGAATTAAGAGATTGAGAAAATAGAAAAGAACAAGACCTAGACTCTTGTGCCTAGACCAAAAGACAAGAATGTGACTAGTACTAAGTGGGTTTTTAGAAACAAGTTGAATGAAAAAGGTGAAGTTTCTAGAAACAAGGCAAGATTATTGTGCAAAGGATATGCTCAAGAAGAGGGTATTGATTATGAAGAAACTTTTTCTCCTGTTGCAAGACTTGAAGGAGTCAGAACTCTTCTGGCATATGCAACACATAAAGGATTCAAGGTATACCAAATGGATGTAAAATATGCATTCTTGAATGGAATTCTGGAAGAGGAAGTCTATATTGAGAAACCTGAAGGTTTTGTTGATCCTAACAAAAAGAATATGGTTTGAAAATTGCATAAATCTTTTTATGGACTGAAGCAAGCTCCTAGAGCTTGGTATGAAAGACTGCATGGTTACCTAGTAAGTATTGGATTTCAGAGATCCAATGATAATAGTAGCTTGTACATCAAAGAAGGACCTCAGAACAAGATACTATTAGCAGAGATATTTTTTGATGATATACTATTTACTGGACATGATGATTTATACAAAGTATTCTCTGAAGAAATGAGTAAGGAATTTGAGATGTCTATGTATGGAGAAATCAAATTTTTTGTTAGTTTACAACTTCATCAGATGAAGGATGGTATCTACATTACTCAGTCTAAATACATCAAAGAGATACTAAATAAATTTGGAATGGAAGGTTCCAGACCAGTTGGGACACCTATGTCTACAGGACATAAGTTGTCTAAGGATGATGACTCAAAGGAGGTAAATCAGACTACCTACATATCCATGATTGGTAAACTTCAATATGTTGTTCACACTAGGCCTAATATTGCATTAGCAGTTGGTATTGTTTCAAGGTTTGTAGCTAATCCTAGAGAGAATCATTTGATGGCTATCAAAAGGATTCAAATATATCTTAAGGGAACTAAAGATTATGGATTGTGGTATAAGAAAGGATGAAACTTTGATTGAAGACTTTTACTAATGCTGATTGGGAAGGAAGTTTTGATGATAGAAAGAGCACCACTGGTGGAGCGTTCTTTCTTGGAAAGAGGTTAGTCTCTTGGACTAGTAAGAAACATAATTTCATTTCTCAGTCTACAGCAGAGGCAAAGTATGTTGCTGCAATAGTGAATTGTTTAAATATCATATGGTTCAAACAACTATTGTTAGGTATGAAGGAGGAAATCAAAGAACCATTTATTATCTACTGTGACAACACTAGTGCTATTAACATTTCAAAGAACCCTGTGATGCATACTAAGACTAAGCATATTGCAATAAAGTATCATTTCTTGAGAGAATTGGTTCAAGACAAGAAAGTAAGGTTGGAATATATGAATACTAAAGAACAAATTGCAGACATATTCACAAAACCTTTACCTAAGGATGCATTCATGTATCTTATAGGAAAGATAGGGGTGATTCCCCTAACTGAGGCTCACTAAATCATAGATTAGTGATGCATCAACCGAGCTACAATGAAGATCTAACAAGTTGATGCAGATTGTCAGAGCTTATTGCATATGAATCATTACATCAAGTACATTACAACTTCATTGGATGGAGTCTTTGGCATTGGATGTCAAAGATGGAGAGATTATTGATGTCATGCCAAAGAAATCAGTATATCAGAGGGAGAAATTTTATCAGAAACAAAGATTGATGTAAGAGGGAGAAATCTGTATATAAGTGATTGTGAAGACAGAGGGATTTTTATGGATGAGAATCAGAATGAAACTAAGGACATTAAAATTTTACTCTTGTTTTTGTTGCTCTAAAATTCTTTGTATATTGACATGATTATGTTGCCATCAATGCCAAAGAGGGAGATTGTTGAAGACAGTTATTCAATTGTGTATTGTCATTGATGTTACAAAAATGTATTGATGTTACACAAATGTCTAAACTTAACTGAGCTCAGTTGGTTAATGAAGGAAGTTCTGTATTAGTCGAGTTCACTTGGGCAATACAGTAAGTTTAGTTTCAGCCGAGTAATGGTCGGGCATCAAAGGATTACAGTGTTAACTAAGTTATGCATTTAGTATTATCTGTCTTACAACAGTCTACACTTTATGTCTAATTGGTTAATTACAGCTGAAAAACTTGAGTTTTATTGTTTATTTGGAAGGGTATTCAAGCTGACTTGACAAGGCCTATCATATATATATACAAGGTCAAGTTTGGATTGAATATGTAGTAGAGTTTTTTTTTATATGAAGAGTGAAGATGAAGTAAGAAGGAATTTTGATTAAGAATAGAATATCCAGACTGAGCTGCAAAAGAATATTTGATCAGTGAGGATCCAGTTAAATCCAAAACATAGATTTGAATCTGCAAAGTCAATTGCTTCTTCAATCAGGTCAACTCATTGTTACTCTCTAACAATTGTAGCAGTGATCCAAATCTCTTAACAGTCTTTCATAAATCCTCTCACAAGGTGGAATTTCTACATTGAAGTGTTTGAAGACCTCTAACAAGGCCACTCCTAATAGGGTGATTAAATCCTCTAACAGGGTCACACCTTACAGTGTGTTTTGTAACCTTTAACAAGGTTGGTTCCTAACAGGGCTCACTTCATAAGAGTGAAAAATAGTAACTAGTTGCAATTGGTGGTTTTCCCGAATTGTGTTTCCACGTTAAATCTTGGTGTCATCTGTGTACCTTTTATTTTCTTTATGCTTTATGTTTATACACTTATTCACTAAAGGTTAATCACATTTAATATCTTAAGATTGCTTTGTTAACTGAGTTACCGTAGAATATTTTTTATTAACCAAGCAAAGTGATAAGTTTGATTAAGACATCTAAGGGACTTGGATTTATTTTTGGAGTAAATGATTCACCCCTCCCCTCTCAATTACTTAACACATTTCCAACAAGTTTTTCATAGCCAATAAGTATGGTTGCACAATTTTGTGTCCTATTTTAGGTAGTTTTTCTTTGTGTTAGTCATGCCATCCTTTTATCATTTTATATTTTCAATGCAAGACTCCATAGCCTAATGGATAATAAGGCACTAATATTTTGGATTCTACTACCTTATATAATTTCTATGAAAGGAAAGTTCCCCAGTCAAAGCCATTTTTGTCCCCAATTTTAGAAAAATGAAAATTGGAGATAACCCTTCAAAAATTATCCATTTTTACATTTATAAGGCTCCCAACATACATTCTGAGGTGTATTTCCATCTCCACAACACTCATTGACAAAACAAAAGTCCTTTATCTCCATTTTGTTAAGTTTTAGTGACTTAAAGATAGTTTTTTTCTTGCATTCCAAATTGCAATGTACGGTTTAAGACCATACATTACAATAAATTTGCATTGCAACTTGCAGTATAGGATCCAAGATCCAACATTACAAGTAATTTGCATTACAACTTGTAATGTAGGGTTTAAGACCTGACATTACAAGTAACTTGCATCACAACTTGAAACTTGCAATGTAGGGTACAAGACCTAACATTACAATAACTTACCTCTTTAACATGTCAAATCAAAAATTTTGGCTACCAGTGCAACTGGTATTACAAGTTTTCATTGCAAGTTGTATTGCATTACAACTTGTATTTCACGTCCTAGGACCTGAATCATAAGCTCATTTTTATTGCACTTGTAGTCAACCTTGAGTGACCCAAAATTGTTTAAGTCCTTCATGTTTTTGTTTAAATTTTTTTGTCTTACACGTCAAGTTGAGTTTATAAGCCGATATTCCGAGTGATGTTGTGAGAAACTTGCAAGTCAGAATTTAACACCAAAAATACAGAAAATTAAACTTGAATATTACTTGTAGTTAGATCTTCAAGACCCAACTATAAACAAAATTTTACCCAACTTGCAATCTGACTTCCAAGACCCAACTAAATGCCTTGTTTCTAATTATTTTATCATTTTCATTGATATCATACATGTAATAGGGTCCTAGAGACCCAATTACATTTACAAAACATGATTTTCCTTTCTCCACTTGTAATCCATCCTCCAAGACCCTAAATTCAACCATGACCCCACATTTATGTCATTTTCACCATTTCCTTTTCAATCTTGTTTGCACACATGGTCTTCTCTCATGATAAATCAAGGCATGGGCCATATTTTGAAACACCTATGGTATAAAGAAAGTGTCATAGACTATCCAAAAAATGCATGATGATTTTCTATCTCCTTGGGATTCACACCTCAACTTCACAGAGAGAACTTCCCCTGAAGAATTGCTACCACCCCACAGAAGAAGATGAGGTGGGATTTTATCAAAGATCTAAGTTGGTGTTCCTAAAAAAGTGCTTTCATCGAATCTAAATACTTCAAGTATTAGTATGTTGTAATAGAAATAAAATTTGATAAAGGATGATGTTGATAGGAATTGTGCCTTATTAGACTCTTATTTTGCTTTCAATTGTACATATGTAATTTAGTTTTGATAAATTACACGTAAAATTAGAAATTGTAATTACACGTGAACACATTACATGTAAATTTTTAAATTGTAATTACATGTAATCACATTGCAAGTTAGAATAAGTTAGGACTTGCAATGTTTAATAAGTCAACAATAGTTAGTTAGTTTTTCCACCTTTTATCTCTCAACATCTCTTCTATAAATACAAGAGAGCTCATTGTAAATAAACATCTTTGGGAAATTCAACAAAACTTTGCCTATTTGTGTGTGCACTCTAAAACTTTATGTTTAGATGTAAATAAAATTGCATTCAATAAAAGAGACAAGTTGCTTTCAGAGTTTGTGCTGATTCAAGTTGTCATGTGACAATATTTTCTGGAGACTTATTGTGAGTGTTGTTTTATTATTCAAGATGGATTTAAACTCGATAAAGTAGACTTTGAGTTGCTTATTGTGTTTAGAGTTATAGTTATGTTTTCAGATTCGATCTTGCAAAATTTGAGCTGCTTATCACATTTGAAATTAGTGTAGAATACTAAAGCAAGGAGATAACTTGCAGACTTTGTGCTTCTTTTATTTTTGCGTTTGTGTTGTAAGGTGAAAATACATTGGAGACTTTGAGATGCACGCATGTTTCAATATTGTTCCCAAATTCATGCAAGGAGTTATGGGAAGACTTTGAGCTTGCATGAGCTTCTTGTTATCAACTTTTCCAAATTGTACTTGAAAGTTTGTTGTAAGAAAGAATTGTGTATTATGAAATAAGAGAATATTATGAAATAAGAGAATATGATGAAATAAGAACACCTCTTATGAAGAAAGAGGATATGGTAAATTTAATGCCCATTAATTATCTTAGTGTACATAATATTATGTTTTAGGTATTTTCAATAACAATAGATGGGGGCCTTCCCTTATAATTGGGAGAGACCGTGTCTCACACAATGTGGTTAGAACCACTATTGTGCAATTGATTCCAAAAATTTTGGTTGTAAAATATCCACCCAACATGTTATATAGGCACTTTAATTCCTTTTTACATCTTTAAAATACCTTGTACACTATAGCCTTATTTAGAAATCATATCTAAACCAATCTTGTAATTTGTTTGCAAATGTGAAGGAGCGCTTTTATCATAGACCTCATTGAAGCTTGTTTTGTAAGCATAGGGATGAATAGGGAAATGAGGATGGATCCTTATAGGAGGATGCACATATTTTTTATCATCATTAATCATGTCTACTTGAGAGGTAAGAGAGTCATTTTTAGGTTGGGAAGAAGTGTTCTCATCTTCTAAAGCCTCATTTCTACTCAATATTAAATTCAATGACATATCATTAAGGAAATACATGGCATCATATATTTCAAAACACTTTGATGGCTTAGGTAAGATCTAGGAGATTGAGGAGGTTCTAGGCTAATATAGGTGTTAATAGTTGGATCAACATTTAAAGTAAGTCTCTCTTGCACAAAAGTAACCTTATGACAATAGGATTCACCATTACTCCTCAATGCTATATCTCCATTGGAGAGATCATCAGTAGGAGCATTAAATCTCTTCTCATGATTATAGGATACTCTAGGAGAGGTACAAGCATTATTCATCATGATATCTTCCCTACAAGGATTCTCAAAGTTTCCACTTCAAACATCCAATAAATCTTTAATGAAACTAAAGCATTCAATGAACATGTTTAAGAATATCACCATCTAGGAACATGAAGTACATATGAAAGTTTTGAGAAAATAAGTGAATGTAGGAAACATCTTTGAAACCGTTATTATGCAATACATTAAAATGCAATGGATCACTGCAAAAAAACTTGAAGAAGTCACCATTTAACACACAATTTCAATAAATACATATAATAAATAATGTAATCACACATGAAAATGCAAACCGATCATATTTTGTGAATTCCATAGTGAAAAATCATATTGGAAAACTCCCAATCAAAAATATGCAAGCGTAAGACATATCAGGTTCACCAAAATATGAGGTGGTGGAATAGGGATACAATTGTCTAAACTAGGAATCAAACCCATTCACATCAACCCACATTGAAGGATGATTCATGAGGCCCAACTTCAAACCTATAGGAAATAACTAGGCTTAATTGGTTTAATTATCCTTCTTTTTTAATTCCAGTTAATTGATTAAATTTATTATTAGATGTAGGAACTAGGGAAAATTATGTAACTTAGGAAATAATAATCATAAATAGTAAGTAGAGATCAAATATTCTGAGTACGTATTCGGAAAGAGGAATTAGAGAGGAACTTGTCGCCAAAAATTGGGCCTAAAAATGGTGCACTTTACAAATAGGGGACATAATCCCAATATTTTTGATGAAAATATCATAAGTGGATTTTGACTTAGGATGTTTCTCTAATCATCTCCCAAAAACATTGTTCAAGAAGTGTTGGAATAAGTGGCTAAGGCACAACATCCAAACTTTTTTGCTTCATCAAAATATAACTCTCTTTTTCTTGGTTTTCTCTCCCTTGATTTGTAATTCTTCTCTCTTAGACATAAAAACCTACAAATGATAAGAGGTAAAATTGGTGTTGGGTTGTATAGAGGCTTGCCTTAGTTAAGCCCTGTGATGACTCAACCTCCCTACAATGATTATGATTAGGAATAAAGCTTAATTTAAAGTATAATGTTGAATACCACAAGATTATACCTCAAGCCTGATAATGTTGATGAATGAATGCTCTCTAGATATGAAATTCAAGTCTTGTTGAAACAACATGAAACCATGAAAAAAATATCAATCATGAAAACTCCTTGGCATGAATATTGTTGTAACTTTTTTCTCCTTAATGCTTATATATACAGAATCTTGCTCATGATGCTTGCTCTAGGAAGTGATTAGGATGCTTGAGGATGAGTGGGGATGAAAATGAATTAGGAAATGATACTCTTATAAAGGGTTTCCAAGGTATATCATAAATTAGGCTAACTTGGACAATTATCATATGCAATATCAAGATCAAATAACAATTGGAGGAACTAACACCCTATCACACTCAAATTTGGGCCCAATTTTTGGGGAAGTGCCATAGTCTACCCAAAGTGGGTTGGGAAAACTTGGAAAATGAAGCATACACAAATAAAAGTCTAGGATTTGATCGCCATGCTAGTATATGGAAAAAATTGACAATGAAGGGGCCAAAAATAGGCTTGTAAAAATCTATGAAGAGATAGACTAAGACAAGGGCCAAAAGGGGAGTGTGTAATTCTAAGGGGTTACGATTTGTGACACTACAAAGAAGAGTTGAGAAAGAAAAGAATAATATTTGAAGTGAATTATTGGTATAAAATTATAATGCAAAATTATGTAATAAAACAACAAACACCAAAAACATATACTTATGTAAAAAAAATTGGTAATATTTCTTTTGTCCTATATTGTAATCCCGTATAATTAGATGCTTAGTTTAACTCTGTTTTAGCATGTATGGGTTTCCACATTGATTTATGACACTCAACTCAATTTCATACCCTCCTAGTACTCATTGGATCTTTACTAATTTAAATTAATATTATGAATTCTCTCTTAATTGCTTATCACCAAAATCCCATTTTTTACCATTTATTATAAGTGTTCCCTTTAAATTATTTCATCTCCTCACTTTAAGATGGGTCTTACCTCATTTTAAATTTTGAGGCATATTTTACACATCTATCGATCTCACATCTTTGTGTGGTGCATATTTTCAAAAAATAGAACCTATTATCTCACTCCTATTGAAATTCCATCCTCTTTTGATGGGAAGAGGACGTCCAAGCTGTCCTCTTCCCCAAAAACCACCCTCTTCCCAATATTATTTCCTAAAAATTTGGGAGCAGGATTTGGTGTTTTCACACTCCCCAAAGGTATGCCCCATACAAAAATATCAATTTTCTAAGTCATCCTAAAGATGATTTTACTTTGAGATCTCTATAAAAATATCTCCCTTTCCATTCATTCAACACACAAGAACATCATATCAATTCAAGCTCCAAGATAGCATCTCAAGGTCTTCAAGAATTAAAGGCATTCTTCTTCATCATCAAGCATTTTGAAAAAATGCAGCAATAATTGTGCAAGGCATGGCTTTCATGATTTTCTTTTAGGATTTTTTGGAGTCAAAGCTATTGCACTAAAACTTGTGATTACATCTAAAGAAGCATTGCGTCATCAAGGTATAAGGTAGTTTATGATTTAGATCTGGATTCTATTTCATACTTTCATTTTGAGCACATTTCATTTTATTTAGAAGGTTGACTCCTCAACTAGGGTTTGACTGAGGCAAACCCCTCTCTACGCACAAATTTACTTGTTTTTTGGCTATATGAATAGGTGGTTCTCGCACCAGATCAGATCTGGGAAGTTCCAGACCTTGCAAATGGTTTGCAATTTGAATCACCGAAAACACTAGGAACATGATGCCCCAGGTTCCCTTTTCCCTAAAAAATATCATCAAATTGAAATCACATGTGTCAGTGGTGTATTCTGATTAGAGATCTACCCTTCATCACTTATAAGAAGTAAAAATTTAAACATAAAAGTTACAAGATATGACTTATCAAAATTGAGGAAAGAAAATTTAGTTCCAAATGACATTTTCTTTCTAAAATTACAAAATAAATCAAGAAATATCATTTAAACCATATGATAATACTTGGAAATAGATTTTTAATGATTGTCATCATGCAAAAAATCTAACCTCTTGGGTAAAATTTACACGTCAAATAGTTGAGTGGCACTTTAGCAAGCTAATGGTTATGGCGGTATGCTCTTGAGTGGTGGCTGGGTAATGGAGTGGGATCCACTATTTATGTAGTGAATAGGCGAGTTTAGTCCTCATTGATTGACAATATTTAAGGGTTGACCATGAATGATCCCCAATGTGATTGATGTTCGGTGCCCATAATCCAATGCACTTGTTACAAAGAAAAAAATATTTTATCTCTACTTGATCATACTTGTACTACCCAATCAAGTTTCACATAACATATATGCTCTCAAAAAAAAATGTGTACTACATATTTGTAGATTACAAATTATATTATATGGCTCTACACGGCCATATAGATTCCATAAAAATATACATATTTTTTTATCAACATTAATTCATTCAAACCATGAAAAATACATGCAAGTATTTGACCCCAAAATATAACATATTTATATAGATTAATTGGTTTATAGGCCATCCAAACTCAATGGTGAGGTCTAATGTTTCCAAGGAGACCTCTAGAAAATATAACTCTTACAACCCTCACATGAGGATGACAAACAAAAAATGCACTTGCTAAATCTAAAAACCTTCATTCTTTTCCTAACTTACCATGGATTCAACTATGTAAAAGAATCTAATCATGCCAAGTTTTGAAAACTAGGAAGATGTTTCCTCTTTCACTGTGATAAATAAGCCTTGATACAAATGATTTTTGAATGACAATAATAACCATTTTCACATAATTTCAAGAGATAAAAATATGTAGACAAGTGTTCAAAATCCACAATGCAAAAGAATAGATAAATATACCATTAATATGACACAATATTTACCTTGGGAAAATCCTCATGATACAAAAGATTAGCCTCCAAAAGAATTCACACACTATATATTATCTCATGAACAAATATTGTAATACACTTGTAGAGTCTCTATGCAATGTTTTTGGAACATCAAGATCTTAATTGCACTTCATGTGAACAAGAAAATGTGAATCATACAACTACACATTTCAATACATCCTTATTGCACTTGTATATGTAACATACAAGAGATATTCAATCAATCTTAGTCAATCATAATAGTTGTTCAAGTGCTTGCTTTTATTGAACCAAGATTGAAAAAAATCACCAAGTGGTATTACATAAACCACATGCTTCTAAACCACGGGCTTACAATATAACCATGCTCTCATTTAATTTTTGGTACTAATTTTTTAAAGTTTTAGTGCTAAGTTTTCTTAATATTAAATATTTTTTCAATATGCAATCCACATGAAAAATTTATCCCAATGTTACATACAACATACAAAGTGGCCCCAAAAATGTCACACATCCCTAGATTTCCTATGTGAACTATAAATAAATAATAATTTTACATTATAAACATTATGCAAGGTGTACAACACACATTGTCCCAACATAGGTTTAAATTAAACCTAGATTTAGTTTGAGGGTAATATTAATGAAAATTCTATTGATGGCTAGTTATATTAGTTATATGCTTACTTTTACATGGATGATTTAATCAATAAAGATAGAATCAAGATCATCCCCCTAAAAATTTCCACGTATATAAAGAACTGGTGGAAAGCCCTTACACTTCGAAAGGAAGATTAGAACAAAGAGATATTTTAACCAACTTGAGACCAATTCCAAGAATCTTTTAAGTATGAGCATCGTCCTAATGATGTTTATGATAACCAATTCATGTAGTGGTTATAATTTTGGTACAAACATGACTAGTAGGTCAAAGCATAAAATGATGCCTTTCCACGAGATCTATGTAAGCTTAATCTCATTTAAGATAAAGGAACATTGAGTCCTCAAATATTGCAATGTCATCCACCCAACTATTTATTCTGAGTTGAAGTTGATCAAGGTAAAAATAATGGGTGTATAGCCAATTGCTACACAAACAACCATTTAGGAAGAGTTTAAAAAAGGGCAAGTGGGAAGCAACCAACACTCCAAAGAAGATTTTTCTATATGACTATTCCTAGTAATCATTTTTCACCTCACTTTCAACTAATGATTAGCCTAATAGAGTAAATATATATTAGATTCTAGAAATAATCTTTACATAACTATTTTATGTTCGTACACAAAATTTTAAAATAGGGTTAGCTCCTACAACAAACCAAATGGTTCACTAATAAGATATAAAATCAGGTTTTGCATCAAATTGTTACACAACATGATTGATACTATTGCAAGTTACAAGGATGGATAACTCATTTAGGAGGATTAACTAAGAGAGCTACCTATGATAATAATAATACCATTCTCATGGATTGTAATTTAGTGGTTTGCAATACACTAAACCATCTCCAAAATTATCTTGGTCACACAAAGATCACCCGTGCATTGTTGAACACTTCTAAATGTTGAGTGGGGAGGGGGGGTTTGGGGGGGGGGTGAATTAGCATATATTAAAACTTAACCATTCATTCCAATAAACACATTTGCAGAACTAAATAAATAAAACAAAAAGAGAAACACACAGGGACATGAAGAGTTTTCCGTAGAAAACCCAATATGGGAAAAACAACATTGAGAACTATCTTAATATATGCAATCTGATTACAAAGTGTTAGGCCCTTGGAAAAGAAAGATCACTACTTCTTATTTGGCTTGTAGGATAAAGCACACAACCTTAGGGAAAGATGCAATGGACTTTTAGACACTAAAGATCATTTCTCCAGGGAAAGATACAATATGTTTTTATTACAATGAATTATGATTTTTTTACTAAAGGGGAACACATCCTCTACAATGTTGATTATAGTTCACTATTCTAAACATTTTATCTAAAAATGAAGACCTTGTACTTACACCAAACACCATACACAACACCTTATTTTTATCATTCCATCCTCAAACTGATCTTATCCTCATTATGTCATCCACAACAACCAACAAAAATAATTAGGTTAGCCTAATTAGATGTAACATGTAGAAAAAATATAGTAAGCCTAAAATACTTTCTCCAAAGTTATGCAGAAGGAAAAAAACATTTGAAGCATCACACCATGTTATCACACCTTCCTAACACACCCAATCATCGCCTTAAACTTTGCATGTTATCGTACGAACCCAAAGCACTCAAGTTGGCTTTAGAAGATAGAACCAAGAATACAAGCCAATCAAATAAACTTAGAATATTATGTAGACCTCCAAAAAGCACCCATGCTACACAACATAATATCTCTTGATATCAAAAAACCTTATCTAAGAACTAAAACACAAGATATTTGAAGATAGATAAATGAAAACATTTCATCAATCAAGTACACCATCTTTGCATGTACTGACACCCAAACCATCGCCAAATTAACTACAAAATGAATAGGAACTTGAAACTTAAGATATAACATTCTTTTGTATCCACTAACATTATACTAGAACGGTAAAAAAAGATAAATCAATTCAAAACAATGCCTGGACTATATTATTGAAACATGTTTTGTCATACTATTTACCAGAACAATCATACTTAGCCAAATTATAGTGTAGACTCATGGATACTACTTCAATGCTTTAGAATAGTCACGAATCATCCAGATATATCTTCTCTAATAATCACCATCAATCTCCATACATCAATGTAAACACATGTGTAATATCTTAATATAAAATTACTTTGAAATTAATAGGAACACAATTGAACTCATTCTTTAGGACCTTAGTTGATATCAATGAAAACAAGTTTGACATCAATGACAACACAAATACATATTTGAAATAATCTCCCCCTTTGTCATTGATGGTAACACTTTTACTATCTCCACATCACATCCAACAATTGTATATCTCTCCCCTTTTGACATCAAAGGAAAAGGGTGTATCCACATTACAATACTAACTTTGTATTACTCCCCTTGACCCAACCCTTTATATTGACAAAATTCATTTATATTTGCAATACTTCTTACAATTCTTGCAAAAATTTTCCTCCTATTTACATCAACTCTCCCTTGGGTTATGAAAAAAATGAATTCATCTAAAACAAAAAAATTGCACTCCAACAATCTATTACTAATCCACATATATAAGGGAAGAAAATTGGCTTACCAAAAAAAATGAGTAGCTCACTTAGATGAGGGCATGATTCCCTTCTGAATGAATTTCAATTGCACCAATGTGGTTCTTTAGTCATCTCCCACCAAGGCCAAAATACTGCACTAACTCTCAATTTTCAAAAGAAGATCCACAACCTCTTTTATGCTATCCAGAACCTTGACATCTCGATTCCAATTCTTTGAATCTTTGAATAGCTTCAAAAGACCGGTGAGATTTAAGTATACTACATCTCTTAGATGAAAAAAATCTTTCTTGATATGTTAAAATATTTAGTTGCATACAAATTTTCTATTTGTAGTCTACTGGAGCCATCAAAAAATTCTTCAAATCTATTTTGTTAGCCATCTACACAATTTGTGACTCTATAATGTCACTATGATCCTTGACATTTTTTGTTAAGATGGGCCACTAGTAGAAAATTTGATGTACTAAAACTACTTCATTAGCACACTTTTCAAAATCTTTAAGGATTTCTTGTAGCTGGATATGTGCTTTAGCACACATGTCTATTATTTATTGTAACCTCCTATCTTAAATTCCTTTATTTGCATCTTTCAAAATTGTAGCTTCTAATTTAAACGCATAATTTTTGAAACCACCAAGAAGCTTCTATAGCTAGTCTACACTATATAAAGATTCATAAATTTGGATCTCCACAAGGCCTTTGTGTACGACCTTCACCACATCCTCCACAAGTTTTGTGCTCTAAAAACGTGATTTTATAAATTATTTACATGTAGAGGGGTGAAGGAGATCACCTAGATGGATCTTATACAATGTCATCAACTAGGTAAGGTCCACGCGACCTTGATAAATGGGTACCTATAGTACCTTAGTGGTAACAACTAAGTCAAACTACATTTGAAGATTCAAAAAATATGAAACTGAATCTCTAGGAGGTCTAGAAGATTCACCATCAAGTATTTCACATTTTTATTCATCATCCTTCTTTTCCTCAGTATCCTTCTCCTCATTCTCTAGAATCTTCTCCTTATATGGAATCTTCTTTGCGAATATCTTTGGATCTTTGTCAGTGGTAATATGTTCATCTTGATTCTTATCCAAAGCAAATTCAAGCTCTTCTACATCAAGAATCATTATATCTAGAAGATATATGTCAACCAGTCCTACATCTTTATATGTCTTCTTCAGATGAGAAGAAAAAATCTTAAATATACTCATCATCACTTTTTCAGTCTTTTCTTCTATCTGTTTGATCAATCTATGTTCATCATCAATATCTTTACCTGTAAGGGTATTTACCCTTTCCTTAATTTTGAAGATGATTACAAAGGATATAGCAATTTTAGCTTTCTCTTCACAAGTTAGGGATCCACATAACTTATCCAAAGAAAATTAATGGATTCTATCTTTACTCAATATGGAGTCCTTCCTCTTCTTTCTCAAGTCTTCCCTTATCTCCTTTAGAAGCTTGTCAAATATGCCATTACTATGCTTATCAAAAATTTTCATCTATGTAAAATAATTGACTTTTCTATAATTTCCTTGTCTATCAGAGGGACATATTCATAAAATCCAACAACAATTTCTAATTAATCATGTTGATCCATTACACTCACCAAAATTTCCAAGTTTAAGAGTTGATAACCAGTATCAACCGAAGGATCACCTGTCTTCTTCATCTTCTTCTTATCTATAAGGGTCTCTATTGGGAAGACCTTGGTTTTCTTCATTCACATGAGAAGCACATTATCCTCTTCATCCTCATCCTTTTCATCTTCTTCTTATTCTATTCTTTTGTTTATTTTCTTCATTACATACTTCTCCTTTTCTTTCTCCTCATCAGTGTTGTTGTTGTTGACCCATTCCTCAACTATTATACCTTTTGGACTTGATTTTTCTTTAGTGGCCTTCTACTTTGTTATTTGTCCCTTCTTCTCAACTGAAGCAGATTTTACTAGGGTTTTGGAGGAGCCAATCTTCACCACTAGAGGGGGAATATAGGCACACCTTGTCCTTCTTTGTTCTTTTTTTAGAAGTTCCTTATACCAAGAGAGGCAAACCAAAATATTTTGTCACTATGGGTATATTTATCTTCTTATGCAGATTCTCCATTCTCTATGCATAATCCTTTTCCAACTTCTTCTAGATAATCCAATTTACTTGTTCTACTATTGTACCAAATATTTATTCTTTTAGATCCAATTAAAAATGCAACAATACTTCAATATTCTTCCCCACATCCTTCATATACACTTAATATGGGAGCTTTGGTATCCAAAAAATTCTTGGTTGTACTTCTTCTCGATAACAATGATCCTTTCTCACAAAGAAGGTGATCTCATCCTTGCACTTCTAGAGTAGTTCCCTTGGAATTATTTATCTTTCTTGCATCTTATCCATAGATTCTTAAACCTACCCCAATATAGACAATTGTAGGCTTTTGTATCTTCCTTGAAACTTCTAACATGTTATTTTATTTTCACTGCAATAGGGGCAAACTTGTCCCAAATCTTATTTATAATACCCAAAAATTCATTCGAAAAAATAAATTCCAAGAAAATGACCGTGTATCCAAACCTGAAAGCACACTTTGTATTCTTGGTCTTCTCAAGATTATCTAACAACTGTTGCTAGAGGAGCTCACACAAATCAAACCTTTCTCCTTCGACCATCATTTGATGTGCAGTGTAGATTGCAGTGGTGGTAGTAGAGCCTTCACAATTTCTATAGTAAATCTTATATATGCAAGGCCTTTTGTGACATAGTGGACACTCAGATCAATAATGTCCTCAATAGTCATAACTCTCTTGTTGGATTGCTTATTGGTTAGCTAAGTAACATTGTCATTCTTCATTTCCTTAAAGAACAAAAGTGTGTTGAGGGAACACAATCCCACAAAATCCCTAATGTCATCCTTTGTGATTTTGTGCAATTGATCCAAATACATCTCATCTCTATGGATCTGACTCAAAATGAGTCAAATCTAGTCATACTCACAACTAAAATCTTACAAATCCTTTCAAATTGTTAGACCCATCTTTGAAATGTTCTTACATTGCTTCTTGAATGCCATTAGATCTTTTTCCTTAAATTCTTTTCACAAGTCATTGAATTTCAAGAGACTTACTTCAGTTAGTTGTGCATGAATGTATGCCCTAGCATCTTCTATGTATACAACATCAACCGACACCTTAAAACATGATCCTTCCTTCTCTTTCTCCATAGTCATAGATGGGTATGGCTTAAATTTGGGCCATGGTTTCAATGAAGGGTCAAGAGAAATAGGTGTAGCCATCTTGAACTCAGATACTTCATGAAAAATAACACTAAAAAGATAAATGCATTTGAAACAACTATCTCTAGGGTTTCCCAAATTCACTACTAAAGATATTTCCTTTTGCACACCACAACCCTCAAATTTGCACAAACAAAAGTGATCAAAATGAATGAAAAATCTAAATTTAACATTTCTCTTCAACCACTTAGAGTTTTGCATTAAATGTACTTGATCCAGTGCATATCCAAAAGGTTGCTACATTGTATGCACAAAGATCAAAAATATCTTTGAAAGTCTCTACAAAGACTCAGAATGCTTAAAAAAAATTTCAAAACATCTTCCATACTGAAAATCATCCAACATACCAACCATAAGGGGGTTTACAAGATCTTCAATCAAATATCCCCCTTAGACAATGCTCTCTGTTTAGTTTCTAGAGGAAACATTTACACCACCATGAGGTATGGACTCATCCTTTGCCTTGCTTTCTTCATTATCATTAGAATTCTTCACCCATGTCTTCTACATCTCCTTTTTCTCATTCACATCAATCTTCTTTACCAGAGCAGAGGTCTTCTCATTCTTTCTTTTGCATAACCTACCACCGTATCCTAATTTTTTTTAATTGTAACATGTTGGACCATGTTACAAACCACTTCCATTCCTTCTGACTATAGATCTACACTCAACAACCTTGTGCCCATATTTTTTGCAAGCATAACAATAACCATTACAAGATTGAAAATTTATACCATTGTTTAAAATTAACAAATCGATGCCTCAACATTCTACTTCTGCACTCATTTGTCTTATGTTCAAACTTATTGTGTTTTTAAACTTGTTTCATTAAAATTATTTAGTATTGAAAGATGGAGAATACTTGGTTTGAGAAAGAGTAGGCTTCTTGAAGTTCTTCTTGTTGCGAACTGGCCAAGTGAAACATTTTTTTATCTTTATTATCCTTCTTGGATTCATCCTTGAACTTTTCCTTGCCTTTTTCAATCTTTTCTAAGAGTCTTAGAAATTTATCCTTTGTCAAAACAAAGACCACCTTTGTCCTTAGATGGTTTCTGAAAGCCTAGCATCTCATCAATCATATCAATACCTCCTTTGAGCTTCAAGTTCTTGTCAATTTTTTCTTATGCCTCTTTTACTTCCTTCCTCAAGGTAATAATTTCTTCAAGCTTAGCATATTCTCTATATTTGACATGAAACTTTGTTTCAAGGAAATCAATGGTCTTCTTTCCTTCTTCAACTCAAATCTTTAGATAGACATGTTCTTCTAACTTTTAAAACTCTTCTTGATATTCTATAGCAAGAGAAGGTCTCAATTCTCCTTCAAAATCTACAATTGCATCAATATCTCATCCTTTTGGTTTAATGGCTTCTGAATCCTTTTCTAATTCACATTCAAACATGGTGTTTAAATCCCATATCTACCTCAGTTGTTAGACTGCTTCTTTAGGAACCTTTCTTTGATACCAATTGTTGAACACTTCTGGACGTTTATAGGGGGTGGGGTTAGGGGGTGCGAATCCATATATATTAAAACTCAACCATTCATTATAATTAATACATACATAGATTTAAATAACTAAAATAGAAAGAGAAACACACAATAACACCAATATTTTTATGTGGAAAACCCAATGTGGGAAAAACCACAATGAAAACTATCTCACTATATGAAAATAAGTACAAAGTTTTAGGCTCTTAGTCAAGGAAGCTCACTACTCTTGATTTGACTTACACGTCAAGGAACACAAACTTAGGGATAGATACAATGGACTTATAAACATCGAAGAACACTTCTTAAAGGAAAGATACAATACGTTTTGGTGATGTTTTGATTACAATGAATTATGATTCTTCAACTAAAGGGAAACACATCGTCTACAATGTTGATTACAATTAACTGTTCTAACATCTAAAACTAACTTTATTTCTACCGCACTTACACCACACACCATATACAACACCTTATTTTCCTCATGTCATCCTCAAAATGATATAATCCTATATATATCATTTGCAACAACCAATAACATTAATTAGGTCAACCTAATTAGATGTAACATGTATAACAAATATAATCATCCCAAAATACTTTCTCCAAAGTAATACAGAAGACAAACAAAGTGTGTGAAGAATCACTCCATGTTGAAACACCTTCCTAACACACCCAATTCATCACCTTCAACTCTGCAGGCTATTACACAGACTAAAAATACTCAAGTCGGCTCTAAAAGATAGAATTGGTAATGCAAGCCAACCAAAAAAACTTAGAATATGATGCAAACCTAAAAAAGCATACCTTTGGATGCACAACAAACCTTTTATCTAATAACAACAACACAAGATATTTGAATACAAATAAATGTAAAACATTTTGTCAATTAGGTATATTATTTGTACGTGGACTGAAACTCAAACCATCACCAAATGAACTGTGGAATGAATAGGAACTTGTAACTTGAGATATAACATTATTTTGCATCCTCCAAAATCATACTAGAACCACAATAAAACATGAATTGATGCAAAACAATGTGAACCATATTACAGAAACCTATTTGTCATATTGTTCACCAGAACAATCATACTTGGCCCAATTATGATGTGGAATCATGAATACTACTTTAATGCTTTGAAATAGTCATGAATCATTCAGATATATCTTCTCCAATCATTATCATCAATGCCCACACAACAATGTCAACATATATGTAATATCATGATACACCATCACTCCAAAACTAACAACGACACAATTGAACTCATTATTTTGGACCTTAGTTGACATCAATGACAAGAAGTTTGACATCAATGAGCATATAAATAAATATTTGCAATATGCATCTCTAGCAATTTTTTCACAATCCCCAATAGTGGAACAAAGTAATTTGCATAGGATCAAACATTCTTGTAGTAACCACATTTCATCCAAACAATGAAGTTTCTACCATAGATTCAATACGATCTAATACACCTATAGGCTAAATTGCAAGGTCTAATTTACCAAAAAAATTACATTATTCCATGAGTCACTATGTAGAATTTAGACAATGTGGTCGAAGTGAAAATTCAAGTGGCACCCTTGAAACTTGTGCTATGCTAAGTCATATGCTAGCTCATCATACATCTACAAACAAGCAATTTCACTACACAACCACAGAAGGACGATAATTTATACATGTAAACAATTCCACTTCCATAGAAGATGTTTCAACCTACTAGTGACTCTTCATCTCGATGACATGAATCCATGTAAATTATATTTACACATTAAGTATTATAGTTTATAGAATGTAGCATGTGCCTTTCTCAAGGGCACACCATGTACAAAAGGGATAGTTGTATAAAATTATAATAATTTTCAATTATTTATCTCTCCATGTGAACTATTCTATCTCATTAGCCTTTGCATATGTCACAACTTCATTTAGATCTACATCTAGAGAATTATTTAGTGAGATTCAACATGAACCCTAGATAATAAGTATCACTCATTAGTTTATCTAGAAAAAATAAAAAATCAGATTCCTACACATAAAAGCCAAATATAAAAGGAAAAAAAACTATGTATCAATGAATCAAGAATGAAGCTCCAAATGCAAATGCATGAACTAAATAAAAGGAGAAGAGAGCCAAATATAAAAGGAAAAAAAACTATGTATCAATGAATCAAGAATGAAGCTCCAAATGCAAATGCATGAACTAAATAAAAGGAGAAGAGTCAGAAGTGAGGAATGACTTGACAAGGCTTGTTCTCATGCATTCTTCAAACATGGAGCATGCAATCTATGAAGGGTGTGCTATGGTATCAAAACATTAGCAAGAAGTTTTTTGGTTTGTTCTCTCTTTAAGGTTCTTAAAGGCAATTAAATAAAATTTCAAGAGGTAACATTGAAAATATTTCAGTCATGATGTTTATAATTATCTAAGAATCACATTCAACCTAGAGGAGGCAACATCCTAAATAAGACCATCTTAGCTTAAATTATTGTGCTAGAATAAATAAAATTAATTCCCTCTTAAATGTGTTATTATATCTCTCTTGCGACATCCTACCTAGATATTCTTGAATTACCTTTTCATGTCCCATATTGGAGTTGAGTTTTGTGAAGCTGTGTGGTTGGGCATACCAATTGGTTAGATTTTACATTAGCATTTTATCTACTCATCCACTAATATGGAATTGCCCAAAAATATATTCAACACACAAGTTAATTCATGTAAGTTCATGAAATGGAAAGTGTTAAGATAGTAAAAGGCATTTTGAATTCATGAGACATGGGTGGGCATGGTCTTGTTCAAGGAATAGGATCATTTCACACAAGTGTCTCAAGTGACTCAAAGGTAAAGAGTGGGGATGGAAAATAGGTTTCCCTATATTAGAGACCATATCCATCATAAATGAGGTGTGTTCAAGGTAACTCTTAATCCAAGGAATCAAATCAATTGATATTATGCTAGTGGTTAAAATGAGAGCAACATTAAAGGGGACAAGTGATAAGTATGCACTTTTCAACCTTACAAATTCTAACCCTAAAATATAACTAAAAATACTTATAGAAGTGATGAAAATACCTTTACAAAAACTCTAATCAAAGAAAATGATTCAAAATATAAATTTGTTAAATAGGTTTTGAAGAGAAATACTATCAATAAGTCTATAAGAGACACTCTATTAATAGAATCTTAAATTCAATAGAAAGGATATAGTGACACTCACAAGATTGTTTATGCTAAGAATAATTTATGGAAAAAAAATATGAAAAAACAAATTTGAAAGATATTTCTTATTTATGCTTAGCCTTTGTTAATGTGCAAGTATTTATCGACAAATCAATATAGAAATGCTAAGGTATTACAATACACTTGTTATAACATATGCCAAAAAATCACCATATGAAAGTGTTAGCATAACTGATGTTGTGATGCTAAGTTTTGCATTGATGAAGATTGGTATAGATTTGATGGCAGGTGAATTAGTTGACATCAATGACAACCAAGTAATTGATTCACCTGTCATCAAATATGTACCAATCTTCATCATTGCAACACTTAGCATCACTCCATAAGTTATGCTAACAATCTCCCCCTTTGGCATTTATGGCAACACTCTTACCTCCACAACACATAAGTTGTGTCCTCGACTTTGAACTCGTATCTTCTCTGTTAGAGTAATAAGATATTTCACTTATTAATTAAATCATTTGATTTAATTATTAAGTCACTTATTATCTCTAGTTCACTTAGCTAAACTTTAGGCATATAATAATTAATTCTTTTATTAGTTATTATCACGCAACCTAGGTTTCTCCCTTTTAGGGTTTTGATCATCTTTATAAGGTTTGATCTCTTTTTATTTTATTATTCCCTATCTGAATGAATATTTCATCTTCCAAATCATTCTTTTTTGTGTCTCTATTCTTTGTTTTTATGACAGGTTTTTTCTACAGTTGATCTTGGTGATAGAATTCTATAAATTCTAACATGGTATTAGAGCCTTGCTGGTGCAACCCGTTCTTATTTTTTAAAGATTTTTTGGAGCTCCGAGGGTTTCAATTTTACAAGAGTTTTCTATGT
Organism: Thuja plicata; assembly: GCA_018584345.1. Taxonomy (NCBI): domain Eukaryota; kingdom Viridiplantae; phylum Streptophyta; class Pinopsida; order Cupressales; family Cupressaceae; genus Thuja; species Thuja plicata. The sequence goes on along the minus strand of MU228374.1, from coordinate 3,964,378 downwards.
GGATATGGGGGAACTATTTTTCAGAGCACTTTGGGCAGAAAATGACCTTTCGGTTGCGTCTAAAAGGACCAAAAACCCCTATTTCCAAATAAGACATCCAATTTGGACACAGTTGCAATCTAAGGAATTTGTTTCGCATGTAAGCCCTTTTTTGGGCACGTTGTACGAGGCAAAGCAAAAAAAAATTCAATTTTAAAAAAAAAAAATTTAATTTTAAACTGATTTTTGGTGATTTTTATTACACTATTGGTTAAAGTGGCAGTGTCGCCCAGCGGCCGCCAATACGTTGCCCTACAGCCTCCTCCGCTAGCATGCTGCCCACGGCCTCCACCTAGCTACCACGCTGCCCGCGGGCCGCTCTTTGCCCACCGTGTGCCTGCCAAGCGCCGCTGGCCCCCGCCGAGCGGCATGTGACCAACCACTGACATTTTTCAACCCCAAGGGGGCTTGATTTTTTTCATCAAAAACCTTTTGACCTCATTTTAGTTTTTTGCTCATAACTTGAGCAAACATAGGCCTTTTTTCTTAAATGAGATATTGTCAGAAAGCTCTTTTCGAGCCGGAGACTTTGGTAAGGGTTTGGTTTTCAGATTTTTCCACTTCATTGCCTCTTTTTCTAGTCAAAGTGGGGACTTATTTTATGCACTCTTGGGCCTCCAAAATGTGCATATAGACTCCATTTTTTTCTCACAAATAAGCGTTGAAAAGATCTTAATGAGCTCTCTTAAGATCTGAGGTTATTTTTCTGACAATTTTGTTCAGGTATTTTCCCAATCAATCTAAGGCATTTATTTCCCTGTATCTCCTTCTATATTTTCAGTTTCTATTGGGGTTTGGTTTTTCGCTTTATGTGGGGTGTTTTTTTTTCTTTTTTTTGTCATTTATCTCAGAAAAATCAGAACACTCAATAACAGAAAATGCAAACCCTTCTGCATCTTCTGTCTAAACCTGAAAGATAACTAATAATTAAAAAGTTAAGGTGGTGCAACAATGGCAGATTCAACATTAGTTGAGCTTCTCACTTGACATAATTTCCATTTGTGGAAATCTCATATAACTTGGCTTCTCAGGTCACATGGGTTATGGACTTGTTTGGATACCATTCATCCGGTATTGACTCGTCCTTACGAGATCATGCAGAACAAGAACAAGATAGATGAGGCCATGGGTGTGATTTCTCTGCATGTTTCAGACGGTTTTCTCTTTCATCTTGATGGTTGTGATACTCCTCTTGATATGTGGGAGAAGTTTCAAACTCTCTTTGGCACAGTCAATGAGTTCAGGGCACTTTAGTTTGACGCACAATTGACAACTTTGGGTCCTGAGTCATTTCTTCTATTCAGGAATTCTTGATGAAATTCAAATCTCTCAAGTCTATCTTACAAGGTTGTGGAAAGAATAAGATATATACATAGTGTATTTACCTTATTCTTTCTAAGCTTCGTAGTCCCTTTCAGATATTTTCTTCTACCTTCCATATTCTACCATGGATGCTTTGGGTCCAAGATTTTCCATGTCTACATTTGATGTGTTTTGTGATCGTTTGACTCATGAATAGGCAAAGCTATCTCAGTTTGATTCTCTCACAGGATCAAAAAACCAAGCATTGGTTGCCCAAACATCTAAGGAGAAACAAAATTTGAAACCAAAGCCAAAGAAAGATTCAACTGGCAGTGAGAGTTCCTCCAAGCCACCACCTAAATCTGATTCAAAACCACATTCCCATCCCAAGTAGGGGAATTATTCAAAGTCTAGTGAGTCTTCCTCCAAGACTACAAAGTACAGAGGTGATCCTTGCAGTTTCTGTGGCAAGGAAGGACATCTATTTTCTAGGTGTTGGAAATGATTAGAGGCTTTAGAGGGAGCCAAGAAGCAACGTCATATCACCTCACCTCAGCCACCTTCCTCTTCCATTGGGAAAGGACATGCTCTTTCTGCATGAGCTTTTTCTTCTGGACCCACTTAGATTATTGATTCAAGTTCTTCTCACCACATGTCACACTCTCGGCAGCTAGTCACCGCACTTGCACCCAGTCATACTTCACATATTGTTGTTGGTGACCCAACACAGCTTGTAGTTACAGGTTCTCATATTGTCTCATTCTCAGGTGGTTGTCTTCGGGATGTACTTCTTGTTCCCGACCTTTCAACAAACCTCCTTTTTGTTTATCAGGTTTTCCATTCTGGCTCTGGTAAGACAATTGAGTTCTCACCACATGATGTGGTTATTCGATACCTCCATGATCCTGATATGATTGTAGCTACTAGCAGTGTTGATCCCCACTCTCACTTATACAGGTTTGATGGCTTTGAGAGTTCATATAGTTCTAGGGTCTCTCTTGTGGAACATGCAAATACAACAAGCAGACTTTGGCATGAACGTTTTGGCCATGTCAATTACAGATAGTTACATCAGATGAGTACACAGGCACTTATGAGTGGGCTTCCTCTGATTTCCTGTATTGATGGTGTATGTCAAGGTTTTGCTCTTGTAAAACATCACAGGGATCCTTTTCCTATAGGTTGAGCCACTCGTGCTAAGGAACCCTTGGATTTGGTGCACAGTGATCTCATGTCATTTTTGACTCCTTTTTCAGGGGCCCACTATGTGCTCACTTTCATTGATGACTTCTCCAGGCATACTTGGGTGTATTTTCTCAAGTACAAATTTGTTGTCTTTGATACCTTTCGTGTCTTCAAGAAATTTATGGAGAAGCAATATGGTCTTTCTATCAAGAGGATACACACCAAAAATGGGAGGAAGTATGTGAATCAAGATTTTAGGGATTTTTGCACTGAGCATGGTTTACAACATCAGTTGACAGTTCCAAACACCCCTCAGTAGAATGATGTTGCTGAGAGAAAGAACATAACATTATGGGAGATGCCCAATTGTATGCTTCAGTCTCATGCTATGCAACCTTCTTTTTGGGCTGAGGCAGTCAATTGTGCCAACTATATTAAGAATCAGATGCCTCACAAGGCAGTATGACATATGACTCCTGAGGAGGCTTGGTCTCAGATCAAGCCTGGTGTTTCCACATTCTGAATTTTTGGTAGTGAGGCTTGGGCATTTAATCTCGATACTTAAAGGAAATTCATGGAGAGGAAGATTTGACCACTCATATTTTTTGGCTACTGTGAGGATGCCAAGGCATATAGGTTGTTTGATCCTGATTCCTGAGAGGTCTTTTTTCAATGATATGTCCAGTTTAATGAGCGATATCCTCTGATGGATTCTCCATCACCAACTTCTCCCTCACTATCTACTCCTCCATCTTCATCTCTTGAGGATACTTTTTCTCTTGATGATGATGATGACCCACCATCTCCACCACCGCCAGTTGACCCAATTATGCCCTAGTGGGCCCATTTTACAGTTGATGCAATAGGTTCTTTGGTAGGTGATCCTATAGATAGACATCATACTCAAGCTCAGACATATGGTTCTAGCCTTCTGATTCATTCCATTTTGGATGACCCTCAAAAAAATTTAGAGGCGACAGGTCACACAAAATGGGATAGGGCTATGGATGAGGAGTATTTTTCTTTGATGAAGAATCATACTTGTGATTTGTGTTCTCTTCTAAAAGGGAGAAAGTTGGTTCGGTTCCGATGGTTGTACCATACCAAGTATGCTCCAGATGGTTCTATTGATAAGTATAAGGCTCATCTTGTTGCAAAGGGGATTTCTCACGTGGATGGTATTGAATACTCTGAGACCTTTGCTCCTATTGCCAAGATGAATTATATTTGCCTTGTACTTTCACTTGCAGCTTTACAGGGATGGACAATGTTTCAGATGGATGTGAAGAGTTCCTTCTTGCATGTGGACCTCTAGGAGGAGATCTACATGGAGCAGCCCCAGGATTTTGTGCAGGACTCTTCCTTAGTTTGCAGGCTTTGAAATTCAATATATGGTCTCAAACAAGCCCCTCAGGCTTGGTATGAGAAGATGGACTCTTTATTTCTTTCTACACACTATACACATTGTCATTCTGACGACACAGTGTATCTTCAACGTCAGGGGGTTGACATTGTCATACTTGTGCTTTATGTTGATGATCTTTTTATCACCGGTAGCTCATCCTCCATGATTCAGGATATACAATGAGCATTGATGGAGCATTTTGAGATGACCAATATTGGTCCTTTGCATTATTTTTTGGGCCTACAAATTATTCAGTCTTTCAATGGGATTTCACTATTTTAGCAGAAGTATGCTCTTGATATGTTTCATAGATTTGACATGCTTGATTGCAAGCCTGCGCCTACACCATTTTAGTCAAGTGTTGTGTTGTCTTCCACTTCTCCTACACCTATAGTGGAATCCACTTTGTACAAACATTTGATTAGTAGTTTGTTGTACTTGACACACACCTATCCTAATATTTCCTATGTGGTTGGACTTGTCTCTAGGTTCTCCCATGATCCTCATGAGAGCCATTGGAAATATGCTAAATGTATTTTGTGGTATCTTTGAGGTGCTACATGTTATGGAATTCACTACACATCAAGTTCCCCACACATCATTGGCTTCACTGACTCAGATTGGGTTGGTGATGCTACCGATTAGAAGTCTACTTCTATCTTTATTGTTTTCCTTGGTTATGGTCCTATCACATGGTCTTACAAGAAGCAGTCTGCTACTGCATTATCATCTATAGAGGCTGAGTACCAAGCAACGGTGTTATCCAGTCAAGAGATTTTGTGGCTTCGTCAGTCGATGACTAAGTTTGGATTTCCTCTTGATAATCCCACTATTCTTTGGTGTGACAATCAAAGTGCCATACACATTTATCGCAACCTAGTGGAGCATCAACGCACCAAACACATTTAGATCCAAATGCACTTCATCAACCAGTTGATTCGGGATGGTGCTCTCATCTTGGATTACATACCTACAAAGGAGCAGGTTGCAAACATCTTCACTAAACCTTTGGCATCTTTGTGCTATCTTCAGTTGCGTACCATGCTACAGGTGAAGGAAGTTTTCCTTAGGGGGTCTTAGTGAGGAGAGGCCTTCCTTCCATCATGTTTTTTTTCAGCATGCTTTTTCCATCTCTTTTTGGAGTAGAGTTCTTTCCCATGTGGTTTTATCTATTTATCCACTTTCCAGAGATTTGGTTGTGATTGGGTACCTGATCAAGCCATGTTTTCAGGATCCATTTCATGCTTTCAGTAGTTGTTTCTAAGTTTTAGCTACTCCCTATGTTTATCTTAAGGGGGGGTGTTAGAGTAATAAGATATTTCACTTATTAATTAAATAATTTGATTTACTTATTAAGTCACTTATTATCCCTAGTTCACTTAAGCTAAAATATAGGCATACAATAATTAATTCTTCTATTAATTATTATCATGCAACCTAGGTTTCTCCCTTTTAGGGTTTTGATCACCTTTATAAGGTTTTATCTCTTTGTATTTTATTATTCCATCTCTAAATGAATATTTCATCTTTCAAATCATTCTTTTTTGTGTCTCCATTCTTTGCTTTTGTGATAGGTTTTTTCTACAGTGAATCTTGGTGATAGAATTCTATGAATTCTAACATTCTCATATTCTGATATACAAATCCTCTTACTGACTTCTGCAAAATATTTCCACTTTTGTCTATACCACTGATTTCCACTTATGTTCACTATGTTATACTGATACAACATCTTCCTATACTCCCCTTTCATCTTTGTCTTTTATGTTCTTCTCTTTCTTACATACATATTCTCCTCTTTTATAATGAAATACATATTCTCCCCCTGTAGGAAATGCATATTCTCCTCCTTTGACAAAAATTCCAAAGTTGTCAAATCATTCAGGCATATTTGAGTACAATTTACTGATTCTTGCTTGTTATTTCCTTATCATTCCATTACAAAATCATACTTAAGTCTTCTCCCCCATGGAGTTTTCCACAGTTACATCAATTCATACATATGATTTTTTGATAAACACATATGAACTAATGCAATCAACATCAGCCTCTAATTAACTTCAGATAGGGGAATAACCCCTAATCTACCTCTAAGATATTCAAAGGTATCCTTTGATAATGGCTTGGTGAGTATATAAACAAATTGTTCTTTAGTAGACACATAGTCAAGCCTTACCTCTTTCTCTTGTACCTTCTCTCTGAGAAAATGATATTTTATTGCAATGTGCTTGGTCTTCGAGTGCATCACTGGATTCTTAGAAATATTTATTGCACTAGTGTTACCACAATAGATAACAATTGGTTATGTGACCTTTTCATGAATTCCCTCAAGAATTTATTTTATCCATACTGCTTGCTGACAGTTAAGAGAAGCAACAACATACTCTGCCTCTGTAGTAGATTAAGAAATACAATTCTACTTCTTACTAGTCCAAGAGACTAATATTTCACCAAGAAATAATTCTCCACCACTTGTACTCTTCCTATCATTGACATTTCCTTCCCAATCTGCATCAATAAACACATTCAAAGAAAAATTTCCATCCTTACTATACCATAATCCATAATATTTAGTTCCTTTGAGATATCTGAAGATCCTCTTTACTGCAACCAAATGTGAGTCCTTAGGGTTTGATGAAAACCTTGCAACAATACCAATATCATGTGCAATATACAGTCTACTGTGCAGAACATACTGTAGTTTACCGATCATAGAACTATATAGAGTTACATTTACCTATTTTCATTCATCCTCCTTAGATAATTTTTAGCTTGTGACCATAGGTGTTCCCACTAGCTTTGATTCTTCCATGCCAAAAGTTTTTAGAATCTCCTTCACATACTTGGATTGACTTATGTATATCCCTTTCTTTATTTGTTGTACTTGAAGTCCAATAAAGAATTTGATTTCTCCTATCATGGACATTTCAAATTAATTCCTCATTTATTCTGCAAATGACCTACTCAATGCTTCATTTCTACCAAACATTATGTCATCAACAAAAAATTCAGCAATTAATGTTATGTCTTCACATTCAAAATTTAAATATACATTGTTATTGTCACCAGTTCTTGTGAAACCAATCTAAATAAGATATGCATGCAACCTTTCATACCATGCTCTTGGGGCTTGCTTCAGTCCATACAATACTTTATGCAATTTACATACCATTTCTTTACCTTTATCAATTGCAAATCCTTCAGGTTGTTCAATGTATACTTCTTTTAACACATCATTCAGAAAAACAGATTTTACATCCATTTGATATACCTTAAAACCTTTATAAGAAACATATGCCAAAAGTATCCTTACACCTTAAAGTCTAGAAAAAGGAGCAAAGATCTCACCATAATCTAGTCCTTCTTCTTGTGCATACCCTTTGCAAACTACCATAAAGTGTTAATCAACTGATGGAGATGATGAAGACCGAGTGATAATAGGTATACATGTTTGTAGAAATGGTTAGATCAGTTGTTATTTTGTCATTGATGTCAAGCAATTGATTACTGAGTTATAGAGTTACCATATCATAAGGAGAAGTTAAATGGGTGACAAATACAGATCATACAATGATGAAGTAATATTGATATAGTTGTTTGCTACTATATATTTGATGTTATCAAGTTGGTACATTTGATTGATTAATTCAGAGATTGCAAAGAGTTAAGTTATGACTAAAAAGAGATACTCTACCGAGCTAGACAGACTCATTCGATATAGAGTTGTGTTTGTCAGCTTCAATTACCGAGCACCGAGAATGAGCTATGCACCGAGTAGTGAACAAAGATAGTTAACGAGTTGCAAGGAAATTTACCGAATACAGGATATTGATTGAGAATAATGATAAGATCAAATTTAATACAAAGGTATGATGATCTAGATGTTGATAATGATAAAGGAAGTTTGTTAAAATATCTGCGAGCGAGAAAATTCAATGAGAAGATCTAAGGCAAAGATTAAGCAGTTAAACCCGATTATTAGAGTTCCAAGAAAAGTTCAAGTTACGAGATAAAAGTTAAATAGTTTACCGAGCTTAGATTTACAAAGAAGGTGATCGAACAACTAAGCGCAAAAGATGGGAAACATAATCAAGGAGATTAAGAGGCAAAAGTTTGTCTATATAAAGGATGAGAACTAATGAGAGAAGATATGTTGGCGAGTTGAATTGAGAAGCAAAAGAAGCTGAAGAACAGAGTTATCGAGCAAAGCAGAGAAGCAGAAAGAGAAGAATATACAGTCTGGAGAAGAGACAAATAGAGTATGTGATGTCAGTATTCATGTGAGCACAAAGGATCTGACCCAAGAAAAGGTAGTTTCTATATTTATAGATCAAAGTTTATATTTTTTCTTATTAACATTTGTAACAAAGATAAATCTCTTAACCGAGTGGATTTAACAGTCCTATTTATAAATCTTAGAAGTAGGTGACATTCCAAAAGAGTGTTTAAAGACCTCTAACAAGGCCACTCCTAATAGGGCGAAGATCTTAACAGATATGAGGAAAATCCCCCAACATGTCACATCTAGCAAATGTGTTTGTAATCTTTAACATGATAAATTCTTAACCGAGCATAATTCAGAAGGGTACATTTTTATTGTGGTTCACAATTCTCACAGAGGTTTTTCCCTTATTGGGTTTCCTCGTTAAATATGGTGTTAACTGAGTTTGAATGATTGATTTTCATATTATGAGATGTATGGTTGTTTAAGTTATTGAGTTATTTGGTGAGTCAATCATTACTGTATTCAGTTATACCGAGTGAATTAGTGAGCTAAGTTTTAAGTATTAAAGTTTGATTTTGTCTGATTCACCCCCCCTCTCAGTGGACCAAAAATTGGTATCGGAGCTTGGTACTCTGAAGTGTTAAGATTAAAAGGACTTGAGTTAAGATCTAAATATGTATAAGAGGGAAGCACCAAAGTTGAATAGGGATAATTTCTCTACATGGAAAAGTAGAATGAGATTGCATGTGTCTAGTATAGGAGAGTATGGACTTCATTTTCTTGATAATGCATATGTTGCACTTATGACTACACCTTTGACACTTGATGAGAAAATACAGAAGCTAGAACACACACACACGTCATGATTGAGATTGTTGCTACACTTACTGACCAGGAATATGATGAACTTGATGGGTGTACTACTGCAAAACAAATGTGGGATAAGCTTATTTTGACCTATGGTGGAGATCAACATGTTCAGAAGGAAAAAATATAAAGTTTGAGAGGTAAATTTGATTCAATGAGAATGAAATAAGGAGAAAACATAAGATAATACAAAACTGAACTTAAGGAGATTGTTAATTCTATCAGAGGAGCTGGTGGAACCATAACATAAGAAGATGTAACAAGAAAAATGTTGAGAACCATGCTACCGAGTTATGCTATTCGAGTATCTTCTATACAAGAGTTGAGATCCATTCCTCAAATGAATGTTTCACTTGATGTTGCTATTGGTAAGCTGGTTGCATTTGAGATTAATGATTTTGATAATAGTCTACCTGCTACACTAAGATTGAATCTGCATTTAAGTCATCTTTGAAGATTGGAATTTCTAAGGACTCTTGAGATAGTGATGGATATGTGAGCAGTGCTACTGAGAGATTTTACGGCTGTCAGAGTGGTTTGGAAGAGTTATATGTTGAAGATGAAGAGAACGAGAAAGATTTTGAAGCTTTGTTGGCTAGAAGGCTACAAAGAGGCAAAGGTAGATACCGAGGTAAGTTACCCTAGAAATATTTAATTCTAACAAGATTGGTCATATTGCATCTAACTTCCCTAAGAAAGATAATGAGGAGAAGAAAGATAACAAAGATAAGGACAACAAAGAGAAAAAATTCAAGAGATTCCTATACTACAAAAACAAAGGTAATAAATCTTGTCATATTGCTAATGAAGGACTAAGTGATGATGATTCAGATGACAATGATGGTGAATAAGTTGTGTATGTTTCTATTAAAGATAATTATGATGGAGAAAACAAAGAAGAACCAAGATCCCTAATATCACAAGTAAGTAAGAATGAAACATGTATTATACATAGTAGTTTTTCACATCACATGACTGGTGAAACACTTAAGTTTATTTCCTTGAAGAAGCATGATGGAGGATTTGTTAGATTTGGTAATGATGCTCCATACCCTATGAAAGGAAAAGGTTCTATAAATCTACTGAATAACACAAGATGTGATGATGTTTATTGGGTTAAAGGCTTAAAGTATAATCTGTTGAGTGTTGCACAACTAAATAACACAAGTCATCGACTGAATTTCAACATGGAAAGGTGAATTTTTTTGATAAGGAGAGTCTGATTGCTACTGGAGAAAAATCTAAAGGTAATTTATTTTATCTTGATACTTCTATGAAGAGTTGCATGTTTTCTAAAGTCGAAGATGTTTGGTTATGACACACAAGGTTCTATCATTTTAATTTTGACAACTTAATCAAAGTAAGTAAAAAGAATAGAGTCAGAGGACTACCGAGATTAGAGAAACTTGAAAATGTTATGTGCAGAGAATGTCAAATGGGTAAGATGACTAAATCTAGTTTTTCGAGCAAGACTTATGTTACATAAGGAATTTTGGATTTAGTGCATATTGACTTATGTGGACCCATGAGGAATCAAAGTTATTATGGAAACTGATATTTTATTTTATTTGTGGAAGATTATTCTAGAATGATGTATGTAATGTTTTTAAAAGAAAAATCGGATGCATTTCAAATGTTTAAGTGGTACAAGGCTAGAGTTGAGAAAGAAATAGGAAGACAACTGAAATGTCTGAGATCTAACAGAGGAGGTGAGTTTACATCTGATGAGTTTACACTATTTTGTAATGAAAATGGAATTAAGAGGCAGATGTCAGCATCGAGGACACCACAACAGAATGGTATTGTTGAGAGAAGAAATAGATCTATTTTTGATTGTGTAAGGACACTGATGATTAAAAAAGGTATTTCACAAAACTTTTGGAGAGAAGCAGTTAGTACTATTATTTACACATTGAACCGAGTACAAATGAAGAAAGGTACCAACAAAACACCTTATGAAATATGGTATGAACACAAACCTAATGTGAGTTATTTGAAAGTTTTTGGAAGCAAATATTATATTTTGAAATATTCTGGAGAAGGAAAGTTTGATTTTAAAGAGGATGAAGGGATATTCTTAGGATATTCTACAAGGAGTGAAGCCTATAAGTGTTTGAATAAAGTTACTAAAAAAATGGTGGAAAGTGCAAGTGTGAGAATTGATGAGTTTGCAGAAAAGAATGATGAAGAAAGTAAAAAGGAACCTGAACATTATGAGAAGTTTGTATATGTACAACCTGATGTTCTCGACACCTTACCAATAGCACCTACCGAGGAGGAAGCTGAACAAAGAGCTCAACAACCGAGTGATGAGGATGAAACACCAAGACCTATCGAGCTTGTTTTAGCAAAATATGTGAGAAGGCACCATTCCCCAAGCAAGATTATTGGAAATAAAGATGCTGGAGTGATTACAAGAAGCAAGGTAAGAGACAATACATGTTTGATATCTACATTTGAGCCAAAGAAAGTTAAAGATGCACTAGATAATGAAGATTGGATGAAAGCAATGAAAGAAGAATTTGATCAGAATGAAAAGAACAGTACATGAACTTTAGTACCTAGGCCAAAGGATAAAAATGTTATTGGTACTAAATGGATTTTCAGAAACAAGCTGAATAAGAACGGAGAAGTTATCAGAAACAAAGCAAGATTGGTTTGCAAAGGTTATGCACAAGAAGAAGGTATTGATTATGGAGAGACTTTTGCACATGTTGCTAGATTGGAATGAGTTAGAATACTTCTAGCTTATGCGGCTTACAAAGGCATCAAAGTTTATCAAATGGATGTCAAGTCTACATTTCTGAATGGGATACTTGAAGAGGAAGTTTACATTGAGTAGCCTGAAGGATTCATTGAGAGAAAAAATAAGAAAAAGGTATGTAAATTACACAAAGCTCTTTATGGTTTGAAGCAAGCATACCGAGCATGGTATGAGAGATTGCACTATTATCTAATCAAAATAGGATTTCAAAGAGAAAGTGACAATAGTAATGTTTATTTGAAGTGTGACAGTGACAACAAGGTTTTGATTGTTGAAATTTTTGTTGATGATATTATTTTTGGAGACAATAACACCTTATGTAAGGCATTTGCTAATGAAATGAGAAAAGAGTTTGAAATTTCAATGATTGGAGAGATTAAGTTCTTTCTAGGTATACAGATACAACAAGTTGCAGAAGGGATCTATGTTACACAAGCTAAGTATATCAAAGAGATCCTCAAAACTTTTGGTATGGAAGATTTCAAGCCTATTGGAACACCGATGATCATAGGATGTAAATTGTCAAAAGAAGATGAGACACAAGAGGTGGATATTACTCTTTACTGGTCCATGATTGGTAAATTAGAGTATGTTGTTCACACCAGACTTGATATAGCATACACAGTTGGGATTGTTGCAAGTTTTTCTTCTAATTCTAAGGAAACACATATGTCTGCAGTTAAGAGAATCTTTAGATATCTGAAGGGAACTGAAGATTTTAGTTTATTATACAAGAAAAGAGGTACTTTTGATCTACAAGTCTACACTGACGCAGATTGGGCTGGAAATATTGATAACAGGAAAAGTACTAGTGGAGGAGAATTCTTTCTAGGTGAAAGATTGGTCACATGGCTAAGAAAGAATCAAAGTTCACAGTCTATTGTCGAGGCAGAATATGTTGTTGTTGTCATGAATTGTGCAAACATTGTTTGGATAAAATAGCTACTTGAAGGTATGCAATAGATTATCTCAGATCCTATAAGTATTTTTTGTGACAATGTAAGTGCTATCAACATATCAAAGAACCCAGTTATGCATTCAAAGACCAAGCACATTTCTATCAAGTATCACTACTTGAGAGAACAAGTTCAAGATAAAAATGTGATATTGGAGTATGTGAATTCAAAGGAACAATTGGCTGATATCTTTACAAAGACACTATCGAAAAATTCTTTTGAGTATCTTAGAGGTAAATTAGGGGTTCTTCCCCTATCCAATATTCACTAAGAGCATGAGGCATGTTGCATCAATTCTATACTTTATTAGAATATATTTTTAAATTGATGTTAGTATGAAACACTTTAGGTGATTCCTAAAGTTGTGTGGAGATTTCTATATGCAATGAATATTTATACATGTCAGGTATAATCCACTACTGGAACAATTTTTCAGGAGTATGACTTTTTGGCATTGTTGTCAAAGAGGGAGAAGAATGAGTTGATGACATTTATCCATAAGGAAGATATTGATGAAAGAGGAAGAGAATGAATTGCAATTATTTACTCATGAAGGAGAATCAATAAGCAAAGTATCAAAAGATTTATCCAAGAGGGAGAACAATTTGATGATCAGAAAGAAAGGATTTAATCACAAACAAAACTATCAATTCAGAGAGAGAAATGACAAAGGTTGACAATATTGAGAGTTTCCATCATCAATTTCTATAGTAATACTATAGTGTTGTCATCAATGCCAAAGAGGGAGATTGTTAATCAACTAATGGAGATGATGAAGACCGAGTGATAATAGGTATGCATGTTTGTAGAAATGGTTAGATCAGTTGTTATTTTGTCATTGATGTCAAGCAATTGATTACTGATTTAAATTGAGTTACCATATCATAAGAAGGAGAAGTTTAATGGGTGACAAATACAGAGAAAATAATGATGAAGTAATGTTGATATAGTTGTTTGCTACTATATAATTGATGTTATCAAGTCGGTACATTTGATTGATTAAGTCATAGATTGCAAAGAGTTAAGTTATGACTGAAAAGAGTTACTCTACCAAGCTAGACAGAGTCAGTCGGTATAGAGTTGTGTTAGTCAGTTTCAGTTACCGAGCACCGAGAATGAGTTAGGCACCAGGAAGTGAACGAAGATAGTTACCGAGTTGCAAGGCAAGTTACCGAGTACATGATATTGATTGAGAATGATGATAAGATCAAATTAATACAAAGATGTGATGATCTTGATGTTGATAAGGATAAAGGAAGTTTGTTAAAAGATCTACGAGCGAGAAAATTCAATGACAAGATCTAAGGCGAAGATTAAGCGGTTAAACCTGATTATTAGAGTTCCAAGAAAAAGTTCAAGTTACGAGGTAAAAGTTAAATGGTTTACCGAGCTGAGATTTATGAAGAAGATGATCAAACGACTGAGCACAAAAGATGGAAAACCTAATCAAGGAGATTAAGAGGAAAATTTTTGTCTATATAAAGGATGAGAACTAATGAGAGAAGAGGTGCTAGCAATTTGAATTGAGAAGCAGAAGAAGCTGAAGAATAGATTTACCGAGCAGAGAAAAGAAGCAACAAGAGCAGAATATATAGTCTAGAGTAGAGAAAAATGGAGTATGTGATGCCAGTATTCATGTGAGCACAAAGGATCTGACCCTAGAAAAGGCAGTTGCTATATTTATCAATCAAAATTTACATTGTTCCTTATTAGCATTTGTAACAGAGAAAAATATCTTAACCGAGTGGATTTAACAGTCCTATTTATAAATCCTAGAATTAGGTGACATTCCAAAAGAGTGTTTAAAGACCTCTAACAAGGCCACTCCTAACAGGATGAATATCTTAACAGATCTGAGGTAAAACCCCTAACAGGGTCACATCTAGCAAATGTGTTTGTAATATTTAACATGATAAGTTCTTAACCAAGCGTACTTCAGAAGGGTACATTTTTATTGTGGTTCACAATTCTCACAGAGGTTTTTCCCTTATTGGGTTTCCTCGTTAAATATGGTGTTAACTGAGTTTGAATGATTGATTTGCATATTATGCGATGTATGGTTGTTTAAGTTATTAAGTTATTTGGTGAGTCGGTCATTACTGTATTCAGTTCTACCGAGTGAATTAGTGAGCTAAGTTTTAAGTATTAAAGTTTGATTTTGTCTGATTCACCCCCCTCTCAGTCATCCAACATAAAGCATTGTATGGATTGAAGCAAGCCCCAAGAGCATGGTATGAAAGGTTGAAAGTTGCATGCATATCTTATTCAGATTGGTTTCACAAGAACTAGTGACAATAGCAATCTATATCTAAGATCTGAAAGTGAAGACATAACATTCATTGCTGAAATTTTTGTTGATGACATAATATTTGGTAGAAATGAAGCATTGGGCAGGTCATTTGTAGAAGAAATGAGGAAGGAATTTGAAATGTCCATGATAGGAGAAATCAAATTCTTTATTGGACTTCAAGTACAACAGATAAACAAAGGGATATACATAAGTCAATCCAAGTATGCGAAGGAGATACTGAAAACTTTTGGCATGGAAGACTTGAAGCCAGTGGGAACACCTATGGTCACAGGCTGCAAATTATCTGAGGATTAATCAAAAGAGGTAAAAGAGACTCTATATAGATCCATGATCGATAAACTACAGTATGTTGTGCACAGTAGACCGGATATTGCACATGATGGTATTGTTGCAAGGTTTTCATCAAACCCTAAGTACTAACATTTGGTTGCACTAAAGAGGATCTTCATATATCTCAAACGAACTGAAGATTATGGCTTATTGCATGGTAAGGATGGAAAATTTTATTTGAATGTGTTTATTGATGCATATTGGATAGGAAATGTTGATGATAGGAAGAGCACACGTGGTATAGAATTCTTCTTGGTGAAATATTATCTCCTGGACTAGTAAGAAGCATAATTGTATTTCTCAATCTACTGCAAAGGAAGAGTATGTTGTTGTTGCTCTTAATTGTCAGCAAACAGTATGGATAAAATAGATTCTTGAGGGAATTCATGAAAAGTTCATAGAACCAATTGTTATCTATTGTGATAACACTAGTGCAATAAATATTTCTAAGAATCTAGTGATGCACTCGATGACCAAGCACATTGCAATAAAATATCATTTTCTAAGAGAGCAAGTACAAGAGAAAGAGGTAAGGCTTGACTATGTGTCTACTAAAGAACAAGTTGTTGATATATTCACTAAGCCTTTACCAAAGGATAACTTTGAATATCTTAGAGGTAGATTATGGGTTATTCCCCTATCTGAAGTTAATTAGAGGATGATGTTGATTCCATAAGTTTATATGTGTTTATCATAAAATAATATATATGAATTGATGTAATGGTAGACAACTCTATGGGGGAGAAGTCTTAAGTATGATGTTTTAATGGAATGATAAGGAAAGAACAAGAACAAATCAGTAAAGTGTACTCAAATATTGCTGAATGATTTGACAACTTTGGCATTGTTGTCAAAGGGGGGGAATATGTATTTCTTACAAGGGGAGAATATGTATTTCATTGATAAAAGAGGAGAATATATATGTAAGCAAGAGAAGAACATAAAAAAAAAAAGATGAAAGGGGGAGTATATGAAGATGTTGAATCAGTATGACAGAGTGAACATAAGTGGAAATCATAGGTACATACATAAGTGGAAACATTTTGCAAAAGTTAGTAAGAAGATTGATATATCAAAAGATGAGAAGATAAGAGTGTTGCCGAGGAAACAACTTATGTGTTGTGGAGTTAAGAGTGTTGCCATCAATGCCAAAGGGGGAGATTATTAGCATAACTAATGCAGTGATGCTAAGTGTTGCATTGATGAAGATTGGTACAGATTTGATGACATGTGAATCAATTATTTGGTTTTCATTGATGTCAAATGATTGACTTAGTGTTTTCAGTATGTTAATTGATATTGTGTAAGTGAATCATGAGTTGATGTATGTTTTTGAAGTTTTGATTCTAATGGAAGATTATGTCATGTGTTTGGATGTTAACTTTTCCATCGCGACTTCTGATATGGAGAATTGAGTTAGTTATGTTTGATTGAACTCAAACTGGGTAACTGCTAAAAGAGTTAGTGACAAACAATAAGTGATTTGAATGTTATCTCAAATTGGTAAAGTATTTGATGGAGCGGTCATAGGATATGATTGTGAACAATGTCAAGATACTATATTTGCGAGCTCGACTCATAAATACTAGTTTATTTGACTAGAAGCGGTGTTAACATAATGAACCAATAAACAAGAAGAGTTCTTGAACAAGCTATGAAGATTTGTAGATTGGTGAAGGAATTCGAAGTAGCAAAAGGATCAGTGATGATTTTTGTAAAGTAGTTAGGTAGTTTCATGATTTGTGGGACTTACTTGACATCACATTGATCGAGGCATGCGTTTGAGGTGGATTCTTCAAGAAGTTTCTTTTGGTCAAATGATTTTTTGAAAATGACTCAACTACCAAGGTAAAATCTATGTGTAAGTTAACACGGTCAGAGGAAAATGTTTTATGAGTGACTAGATACATTGTATCTTACCTAATGTGATCTAGATCATTCATATATCAGATCTAGGGTTTATTTTAAGTTGGTGGAAGTAAATCTATATAATAAAAAGTTGAAGAAGTTATTTGTTGATTGTGAATTGCAAAGGGGTGACAGAGAAAGTAAAGGAATGAAGTGCGATCAAGCTATGGAAGAGTAGAGAGTATGAAGATGAATTTTAGAGCTTAAAGGGATCTGATTATGTAGAGGTAGTGCAAATTACACAAATCATTTTATCTGTTTCTTTCTAATCATTGTAACAATGAAATCCCTTATTAAGGTGGATCCAAACAGATCTTTATTGTAAATCCTCTAACAAGGTGACACATTAGCTTGTGTTTTAAGTCCTCTAACAAGGCTGCTCCTAACAGGGAAAAGATCCTAATAGATCTTAAGGAAAACCCCTTAACCAGGTAACACCTAACAGTGTTTTGTAAACCTTTAACAAGGTAAGCTCCTAATAGGGCGTATTCCAAAAGAGTATAGATTATGTGGGTAGCATCTCACACCGTGGTTTTTTCCCGTTTGGGTTTCCACAAGATAAATATGGTGTTTACATTTTGTGGTTGATTACTTATGGATGTATGCATTGAAAGTTATATTTATGTTACGTTTTATTGAATTTTTTGGTTCATAGGGTTTAAAGAAGTTGAATTAGGTGAATTTGTGGATTACTGATTCACCCCTCCCCTCTCAGTAATCAGACCTGTATTAAAAGAAAGGCCCTAAACCCCCACATTATAGGGTTGTTGCCCCTCAAGAGTCAAGCTCATCAATTAAAGCAACCAAACCCACTAATTGCATGCAAATGTAATTTTACATAGGATTTAAAACATACAAAATATACGACACGTATCTAACAAACCTCAAACATAATAATTTCATTTTAAATAACATTTATGAACTAAATGTATTGCTACGAAAAAAACACCAATGTAGAGATTAGTGGGTTATTATACTCAAAAGATAAAGATGAACTAAAGAGCAATCTAGTAGAAATTATGGAATTCAACTAAACCACAATTAATTTTTTTGTAAACCTCCTATTTTTCCTTCAAATTGAACTACAAAAAGGAAACAAAGGCAGTTGGAGAAGGTCCAACCAATAGGACTAGAACTAAATATTCAAACTATAGGCTTGATATCATTAAATTAAATAAGATATTCTAAAAAGTTTCTTTGAGGGCCACATCAATTTTATGACCAAAGAGTGGCAAATAACTTCAAGTTTTAGGAAGTTAGTTGACTCTAAATAAGCCTATATTTTGTTTGGTTTTCTTTATCTTTTATCTATTTGTGTTGTCTTTTATCTATTCTTTAATCTTATGGTTGTTGTTCTTATTGGCCTTAAGGATTTTTTGTAAGTTCCATATCTCGTGGGATCCATCTCTTCTACATGTTAGAATTCCTTTTGTTAAAGAGTTTGGGCCCTTTCAAAAACCTACTTTTTACCTTATTAAAAATAACCAATGCATAGAGCATTTCTGATATTTAAAATTTATAACTACTATATACTATTATCAATTAATAAATGGTTTAGTTGGTTCCTGTCTTATAATAAAAAGAAAAAAATACATGTCACATTATCCACAAAATATAACGAGTATGATATATATTCACTTTTTAAAAAATGGAAACCACCTTCCAAATTTCATAAAAAAAAGTAAAATATATCCTAACTCTTGTATGACTCATTGATCTCCAAGTGACAACTGTAACCACAAGTTTTAAAAGGAAAATGGCCAAAAAAGGGCCTTCCCACACCTTAGCCAAGATGTCAAAATAGTAGAGCTTTAAAGTGGCTTTCTTTAGGCAAAGTAAAATAAATAGGGGTTGCAACTAAAGATAAAACATACTCTAACAATGTTCTTCTATCTATTTTTCTTATTGTCAAATTTCTTTATTAGCTTCTTGGATTCTACCTAACACAACTCCCACATATATGAAGACTAGAATTTTATAGCATAAAGGTTCCTTAGCTCCACCTAGGAGAAAACTATTCCTATGTAAATTGAAGTAATGTGTCTCCTTATTAACACTTCTCTCAAATCTCTTATTTTTCCTCCCCGTCGCCATATGTTTCCCCCAGCTTCTACTTAGAGGTTTTTGTTGAAATTTGTTTGGACACAATAAGTCCTTTGGTGTGTTAGAATGGAATAACCTCCCTTGATTATGATTTTTTTTGTGCTCTCATTTTGTTACACCTTAAACAATAATCCTAGTTAGCTAAGCAACTTCAAATTATGACAAAGTATTTCTATATTGTACTAATTTATTTCATTTACAAGTAATATCTTTCTGCCCTTATTAAACCATGATGATGACAACAACTATTTATCACAAACTTACTTTCTTGCATTAGACAAGGTAATCTGTCTATATCATGACATACCCTAGACCAAGACTTCTTACTCAGCAAACCAAATCCTTGGCCTTGTCTAGAATCCCATTGATGGAATTAGAAGCTTTGCATTCCACACACATAGGCTTACTACATACAACACCAAATTTCCATCAGGCCCACATTTTAAATTTTTTAATCAATTTATTTTTTCAATGAAGAATACAAACTATAGACTCTATGTTATATACAAGTTATTATTTACCACTTCTTCATACAAGGCTTGTTATAGTGCAAACTCATTCCCAAATTCATAACATGTTAGTTTGCAAATGCTAAGCATCTTGGCTAATGTTAATCAATCCTCATTGATTCATTGATCCTTCAAAACATGTCCACATCAATAAATGTATCTGATTAGAACATCTCAATATGTTTTATCTCTTAGTTTTATCTTGCTCATATAAATTTGTACTGCACAAATATTTATAATCCATTTCTTTCTCACTACTTGTACATTTGATTTTTTTATACTACAAGTTTTTATTTCATACTCTAGTATCTATTCATTTCCCTTCAACTATGTCATGTATATACTTTTCTTTTATTTACATATTAACACCAATTTACACTTTATACTATAATTTAGTTCATATCTAATTCATAAGATACTATCCTTATAGTTTACTTTCCGTAGTTTGTCCTTCGCCATCATGCCCAGGTAAGAATTATAAGGTTTATGTCTCTACAACATTCACATCGAAATGATTTCAACCTGAGGATGTTTAAATCTACCTTTATACAATCATGACTATTTGATAGTTTGTTTAATCCTCACATTTACCAAAATATTGCAATAATGTGAGTAGACCAAATGGGACACACACAAATGTGAGTAGACCATATAGGACACACACCAACTCGATGATGTTTAAATCTACCTTTGTGCAATCATGACTATTTGATAGTTTCTTTCATCCTTACATTTACCAAAATATGAAGGATACACCTACATATGTGCGCGCGCACACACCCACACACACATATGTGTGCATGTGCTCATGTGCACGAACACACACCCACACATACCCGCCCATACGCACGTGCACATGCACACACACATGTGCTCGCATATACACACACAATCTTTAAATCTCCCTAGGGATAAATGTACACATTATATGGTACACACACACACACACATCTTAAAATCCTCATATGGGGTAGATGTACACGTTATATGCTTAGTAGAAATTAATTTATACCCGATAGTAAATTTCAATACTCACAAGTCTTTGTCAACCTTTGCTAAATGTTGTTTTCTCCATATATATAGAAGATTTTGTTGGAGTAAGAGTCAACATAAAAACTTTACTAGAAAACATTAATTTGAGTTCATAGTGGGTCTCATAACAAGATGTCGATACTCCAATTAAGAATAGAGGCCCCAATGGAGTGACTTGGAAAGCTTAAGAAAATATCAAAATAACATCTTCAAACTCAATCCACAATTCTCATTCATTATTATATGTAGTCCCATAAATCCAAGGTATGGGTAAACAAGAAATCGACACTTTAAAGAAATACAAGACAGGCATATTGGTTACATAGTTAAAATGACAGTAGAAGACAAGCATATTGGCTACACAGTTAAAAAGAGAGTATAAGACAAGACATGGCAATGTTCCCAAGACTCTAGCATGTATTCTCCTTACGAAAATCAAGCACACATAAATACAAAAGTAATGCATCAACAATGACCCCTTTACGTAAGACACTAGAAGAAAGGCACAAGAGAGACACTAGGAGACCTTATATCATTTTTCTCTCTTAGCAAAGCAATAACCGATAGTGTAGAAACTTTACCCTTACAACAACTCCTATATTATCCCCTTTCCCCACTCCCAACACAATAGTCACAACATTTCCAGGCTCTACTTAAATGCCCACCAAAAGCCACCATTTTCTCAAGTCATCCCTCTTCTAAAAGCTCTCTTTCTTTCACATGCATTAACCGTTCTAAAAACTCCCTCTAACTTTATTTCACATGTATTAACCACTCAAAGTCAGGTACGACTAAGAATTTACTATCTAATGTATTCAACATTTATCTCAAACTATAACTATCAATAGTCTTGGCTAAAAGAAAACACCAAGGCCTCACAATCCAAACAAATCACACTCGCACTTTGTTCACATTCCCTCAACATAAAATCGAAGATGCTCAAGTACAAGCCCTAATCTTTAAAGCATGGTCCGAGGCTACAAGATTTGTCTACCCTAGTAATATAAACCACTTACACAAGAACGATTTGACATGGGCCTTTTAGCATGAAGAATAGACATGCAACCTCTTCGAAACACAACTACTACCCCTTAAATGGCATTCAATTGTGTATGCGTTCTTCCTGGTTTCTTTTGCATTCAATGATCATACCAACCACAGTGCACATTCCTCACATTTTTATTTGTTTCCACAATGTCATCCTTTAGCATGGTGTCCCAAAATGTGCTTAGATTTTCATGTGTAGGGTGCATATTCATTTTAGAAAGCTTGGTGTGCACACACATTGCTTGTATATCATGTTAATTGAGGATTCTTTTTTTTCAAGTACTTTAGCTTACCACACCTTTCCTTTCACATTTATATGTAGTTTTTATTTATCTCGAGACTTTATAATGTCAGTGGTTAAAATTATTCATTTGATGTTGGTAATATTTTATATTTATGTACATGTTTATTATATTACACAAATATTACATATTACTATAAGGTGTTTAAAACTTAGATTATTACTATAATGATAGTATATAGAAATATATAATCATTCACACGAGGGTAAATTAAAGATTCTATATGCAAGTGGATCTTCCATGTATTGGACATATAGATTGACAATGTAAACTCTCATTGATAGAACAAAACAAAGGTTTCCCTTCATGCTTGAAGAATTTTGGTTCTAATAGCTTTATCAGCTAGATTTGATGTCAATAGGATGCTTCCAAATGCTCAAAGAGGGATTTCACCTTAACTCTTGAAAGGGACATTTTCCTTGGTTACAAAAAAACTTCAATTTTCTAGTTCAACTACATACATTACCATTTATTTTTGTGCAGTTTAAGTACTTAATCCATGGGCGACACTACTCTAAATTCATTAGAACAAATTTCTTGGCTTTTTAAATAATTTTTAAATGAATAGCCCTTTAATTGAAGCTTCTACCATCCACCCAATGCTCTTCAATGTTCGATAAGAAACCACACCAACAATTTTTATCATTTTTGCATGAATAGCCCCCTCAATTGAAGCTTTTACCTTCAGTTTTTGCAATACCTTTGTACCTAGCACTACCTTGATCATGGGAAATGCCAATAGCTGTTCATCCACTGAATGTTCTTCAGCTATTGATAAGAGACCACACCCAAAAACCAGAGTTGATCCAAGTGAATTCACCAACAGTGGTACCTACAAAAATGCTAAGGCCATTC
Source organism: Thuja plicata (assembly GCA_018584345.1). Taxonomy (NCBI): domain Eukaryota; kingdom Viridiplantae; phylum Streptophyta; class Pinopsida; order Cupressales; family Cupressaceae; genus Thuja; species Thuja plicata. Next base: position 3,941,238 of record MU228374.1, on the reverse strand, counting down.
TCATCATATGTAGTAAGTTTGGGAACACTTCAGTGGTATGTGGTTGGATCTCCTAGATTCTTGCAATAACACAGAGACCACCCATACATCTCAAGTGTCACATATATTTCAACCGCACCACAAAGTGCTTTGCACAAGATTAGATATTCCTACTATAACCATGTTTCAACTAAATGCTGCAATTTCCACCATGGTTTTAGCAAGGTCCAATACATCTCTTGGACAAACTACAAAGACCAATTTATTGAAATTCTCACCGCATCATTCTGAACATCATTTCAGACTTCAAACAATGTGGTGGATGCGACAATCTAGGTGGCACCCTTGAGGTCCTCATCAGCGACCTACCAGCAAACGAAACTCCCCAACCACCAGGGATGAGGAGTCGTAGAAGGAAATGATTCCACTTCCATAGGAGACAATTCAACTTACCAATGACCTTCGGTCTCCATGGCATGAATCTATTAACTTATATAGACACATATATGTATAAATTTATAATAGTGTATAAAATGTAATTGAATAAGCAAACAAACAGGTAGATAGTTGTCACATGCCTTTTCATGGGTATGCCATGCAAAAAATGAATAGCTAAATAAAATTACATTCACTGTTTCAGTTTGTTTGTTATCTCTTTTATCTTGCACTATTCTGTCTAATAAGCTTGCACACACACAACTTCATCTAGATCCTGATCTAGAGAGTTGTCCACCAAGAATCAACTTGGGCCCAAGAACAAGAGTATCACTCATTACTTTATTTAGAACCATTGAAAACTCAGATTCCTACACATAAAAACTAAATACTGAAAAGCAGAAGCAAAACACACAAGTTTCAAGGAATCAATGGTGAAGCTCCAAATGCAAATGCGTGAGCTAGATAAGGTGAGAACAGTGAGAAGTAAAGAATGGCTTGTCAAGGCTTATTGCCATTCTATTCTTCAAAAACAGAACATGCAATTGATGAAGTGGGGGACATACCAACATTAGAAGCTCTCTCTCTCTCTCTCTCTCTCTCTCTCTCTGTTCAAAGGTAGTTGATTCAAATTTTAAGAGGTAACCTTGAAGATCTTTTAGGCATTAAATTTATAAATATCTACGAATCACAATCAACTAGGACGTAGCAAAAAGGGAAAGCTGCCACAACTCCATTTTTCACTCCCTTTGGAATAAAGAGAAACATTGGCCCCTTAAACATGTCATTATGATCTCTACAGAGACATCCTATTTAGCTATGCTTGAATTAGCTTTTGACATTTCGGTATAGCCATGAGGCAAACCATTTGGTTAAATTTTGCAATAATGGGAATCACCCAAAAACATATTAAACACACAAATTGACTTGTATAAGTTGTGTAAACAATATTATATTAATATTTGAAATAGATAAAAATGTGCAATGATTGGATCACATAAACGATGATCTGAGTCTGAAATTCCGTCTTATGAAAAATGCAACCATCCACAATCCAAAGCCTAGGAGTGAAAATGCAAAATTTAGAAAAGTTGATGTATAAATATGTCATATGATTTTCTAATTTTTTTATAATTGAATCAATAATATTCCTCCTCCTTCCATGATTTTCTAATTAGAGGCACTCCATCTTTTCTCCAACACAAACGACCTTCACATATAGCTGCAACAACCTCTACATATAGAGAATGCTCCTGCAAAAAAACAGCAAAATCAATTCTATAAGCTCAAAACAATCAATTTAAAAATAGTGTCAACAAAATATAGAAAACATTGGATGTTATACCTTCTGATATTATTAAGATTTATTTTTTCTTCCTCCCTCATAGTTCCAGAAAAAGCCCATATAGCATTAGGATAGAATCACATAAATCAGTTCAAAACTTTCGAAGGGTTTGTGGCAAGGACTTTGCAAACAGAGTTTTGGCAAGGATTGATAAAGGTTGTTTTTAATTATTTAAAATAACTGAAAAGGTCATCATTTACGATTTCAATGTGCACTAGCACACTACTACTTATCTTGCATGTATTAGGAATTCAAGTAGTTTTGATAGCTTGGGGCTTGCAAACAGACTTTCTGGCGAGGATTGATAAAAGGTTGTCTTTTATTATGAAAAAGAACTGAAAAGGCCATCATTTACAATTTCATCCTGCACTAGCACAATACCTTTTATCTTGCATTCATTAGAAATTCAAGTAATTTTGATAGCTTGGGGCGCTCAAAATAAGAATTTGGGTGGGGTGCTTTTACAACTAATACATTAATAGTAATCATTACTCTTCTAAGAATGCAAGTTTGTTCATTTGACTGTTGCCCATTGTTTTATATTCCTTTCATCTTTTCATTGAGAACCTTATATTTGATATGACAACCATATAAAGGTGTTAAACTATGAAAGAAAAAGAATAAGATAAGCAATAAATGCCAAAGTACTTTGTGTGTGATCTGATCTGGATCATGAAAATTATCATAATTCAATTGATTTAAGCTAATCTATTGTATTTCTTAGTTTATGAGACTAAAGAAATGTTTAGGACACATAACCTTATGAAGACTAAATAGGTGAAGGTAGAGATGCAACATCAGACTCCAGAACAGGGCAGAAGCTAACAATACTAAGATGAAAAAGAGAAATGTAGAACACTATTACATTTCTAAGCAGAAGAATGCGGAGCATTCGTGCAAACTGGGTTTCAGTCAAACTGATGCACAGAACATCATAACTTCTGCCGCAGAGCAAATCAGATCATGAAACCTAAGATATAGCATCCTCTGTCATCTACAAACACCATATTCCAACTGCAAGGTGAAATATGTCAATGCGCCACAATGTGGATCGAAAAGCAAAACTTAGTCTGATAGACTGTTCACTGGAACAGTCACACTTAGCAATTTTTATGTGCAAATAACTGAAATCATCTCCAAAGCTTTGGAAAAGACCTGAGACCTCTGGATATAGCATATAAATTTTTCTCCACCAATCTCTGCTTATCTATGACAATCTATATGTACACTACTACTACTGCACCACTCTGGAGCACACAGGGACACTGCAAGAAACAACTTTCGGACACCAACTGCAACAAGTTAGACATCAATGACAACATAACATTCATATGTGCAACGCAAAATATTGGTGCTAATGTTGGGACTAGTCCAGGTGCTAGCACTAGTGGATCCTCTACTTCTCCTGGTGGCACAGGTAATCCACCTCCGCCTCCCCCCACCCCATAATCTTGTTCTCAGTACCACATTGGAAAATATGGGTCAGTTGTAACAACTTGCCAATCTCTCCACTGCAGCTAATCAGAGCTCTCTTGCTTCATATTGTTGCCATAGTCCATACTCTATGCAAGTTCTCAATACTCCGCTGCCACATGGTGCTGAGTCCCTGAAGTTTGATAGGTATAATGGTGATGGGGATCCTCATCTCCACATCGATTCCTTTCTTACTCTGTGCATTGACTACCATAACCTTGATTATGTTCTGCTCAAGTCATTCTCCTGGTCCCTCAAAGGAACGACAATGGACTGGTATAGCTCTCTTCCAGATTATTCCATCCACACTTCCGATCAATTAATGTATGCTTTTCTCGTTCAGTTCCAAGCGAACATAGGCAACAAGGTCAATCACTGACCTTGTTCACTGCAAACAAAAGTCAAACGAGAAGGTGATCGACTTCATCTCCAGGTGCCAGCCCATATCCACGAAAGTCCCTTATGCCCTGCCTAATGGCGACCTTCAAAGGATGTTCATTTGGAACTTGCAGTCAGGATTAAGGGAGAAACTTTCCTACCAATCTCTACAGTGCTCTAACAAATTATCAGCATACCATGGCTTAGTTTGGAGAATCTTCTTCAAATGCCAATGGAGGTGCGTCTTTCTCAGGTGGGTTCCAAAAAAATAAGGTTGTGGTTAGTGTAATCCCACTCCTTCACACCACAAAAAGAAACTACTTCTCTATGGAGCCTCAACGGAATAGGGTCTTTACCAAGTTAACCGATTCCTATGCAGCATCCTACAGAAGTTGTTAAAGGACAACCTGCAGACTCTCCTCGAGATTTGACCTCTTCTTGGCAACCACCCATACTCTCGTTGGTATGATGGTTCGCAGATTTGCCAATTTCATCGCATGCTCGGTGATGACACCAAACATTGTATACGTCTTGTCCAAGACCACATAGCTATGGTGCCATCCAGGTCAATGAAAGGAAGCAAAGAGTAGACAAATCGGTGGATAAGACGAATAGTGAACTTCAAATTTATACTGATCCTTTTCCACTGCAATCTGCAAACTACATCCTTGCATCATCTTCTCCCCCTCAAGTGATAGCCCATTTGTCAATATGGTGACAATGACTCCAATCTCGCCACCCAAATAGAGGATGCATAACACAAAGATATCGTTTACCTCTCTAGATGCCCCCTATAGTAGAGAGCCTTCACCCTTGTATAGCCCAACACAAATCAATGGAAACATTGTGAGAGGTGTAATGGTTGATCCTGCATTTAGAGTGGATGTCATCATGGACGAGGTGCTCTTCGTGAATGGGCTACTCCATGCGCAATATGATGAGTGTCAGGAAACCATTAAGACTCACAATGGACTACAACCACCTTGACAGTCCTTGTGGGACACAAGGCGATTTCTTCAACTTTTGTCGTTATCCCTGAGTTGAACCTCTTCTAAGTGAAGCTTGCTATCCCCTGGCTGATCTCTAGGGGGTAGTCCCCTCGGTGGTGCACAAGTGCCTTAAGTTCTCCCTCGAGGGTACCTTGCATACTATCCTAGACATTGGATATCGACTTGTGGTATACTATGGGGGTGTTGGATCATTTCTCGCCTACTCTAGTAGGGCCCCTACTTTCCCAGCAGGATCTATTATTCATAGCTTATAACAAGTATAAGGCCACAAAACTCTCTTACAAATTAGTGCCTTTCGCCCCTCCCATTTTAATTCCTTCATCATGGCCCACCCCTGTGGTGCAACATTCTTTGTCCTCTTCCCTCTTCATTAGGGCCGAAGGCAAGCATGTCTCTTAGGGGAAGCCTCCATGCCTACTGAGGACTTTGCACCCTCCATTGGTGTCTTTTGTTCCTGCATCTGCATCTAGCGTAGACAAGGGAAAGGACTGATGCTACCAAAGTCTAAGGCCCGTGCTCAATTTGAGTTGTTGATCCTAGTGGACATCCCTTGCCTTGTTGTCTGTAGTAAGGGTAAGAGGTCACCGCGAGCTTCTTCATCTCCTCTGATACCTGCTTCCCAACCTGCAAGGGCAACTTCTATTCCCCAAGCTGCTTGCAAAGATAAATGAGGAAGGACACTTGTGGTTGAGTTTGTAGCTACCCCATTGATAGCACCTCCTACTTCATCGATAGGGCCCTCTTCCTTGTCGCTCACGACATCAACGACCTCCCTAATGGAGCAAGATGTTACCTAGCCCCCGCAGGCTTCTCATCTTGGTCGACACCTTTTCCAGAACCAACTTGCACAAGAGTCAGTGTCACTGACAGGCTAGGGCCTTAGAGCGTGAGGTTGTTGCAAAGGCAGAGACCAAGTCCTCGATTCTTGTGTCCAAGGCGCTAGCTCTTGCTCTCATTTTAGCCCCTCCTACATCTATCCCTCGTCCAGCCACATCTTCAGTATCGCTTTCTATTGCTTCAAGGGTGACTATTAGGCCTCGTGCTAAGCGGGTCTAGGTTTTCCTCTCCCCTTCCAAAGAACCTCTATTGATCACCATGCTTCCCAATATCTCGTCATTCCCTAAACCTGCAAACATGTTGCATATACAGGTGGTGTCAAGTGCAGTCATGTCTGCCTAGACCGCATCTGCTGACCACCATCCCAACTTTCCCGGGGTTCTTAGACCTCCTACAGTGTATCAGAGGGTATCTCCTTCATCCTTTAAGAGAAAGTTTGAGCGAGGCCCCGTGCCCGAGTTCTGCATTCGGAAGTCTACTTCGGCAGATCCTCTATCTATTTCTATGCTTGAAATGGAGAAGGTTGTGTCTTTTCCCAAATTTGTCACTACCATTTCACAAAGGTCGGTGATGTGGCTGCTCCTATCTTTCCTTAGGTTGAATCGCCAATGTCTTATAAGGCATGTATGTTCGATTCACTTGAGGAAATCCCAACATTGATGACGATCTTTACATGATCCCTTACACTTGCCTCAGTTGAGCTTTTGGATGAGAACATTGAGGTGTCTTCATCCTATAGTTTAGTTGTTGGTGAGGTGCCTAGGGCTATCGTAGCGGTTGTTCCACTTCAATCTCGGCCTCCCTCCCCATATGATCAAGATTGCGAGGACAATGATCTATTAGTGGAGGATCTATGAGGCAATTATCGCTTCTACATTTGTAGATTAGAGCGTACTTGTTTGTATTCCCATGTGCTTGTCTTTAAATATGGTGCCCCTCTGTAGGACCCAAGTTACTCCATTAGTACTTGGAGACAGAGTGTGATATGTCCTACGCTTCTTCTATTTGTTGCAAGTCGAGCGAACGTCTCCTGAGCCAAACATGCCACGTGATCGAGAATTGGGACAAGGTAACAAGGCAGATGGGAGGATATTGAGGCTTACATGGAATTTCGATTTTCAACTAAGGTAGAGGTATTATGAAATGAGGAATTATACGAGCTGTAATTTACGACACTGCACTTTGCCCCCACTTCGGCAAGCATATCATTAGTGAAGATGTGAGCTAAAGTAGAGAAAACTTACCCGAGAGTCTTTTGTCCACGTGGTATAGCCCCCAAGGAAAAGACCCGCATTTTCGAAAGATCACATCGTAGCATGCAAGTTGTAGACAACAATGCTAGATGAAAGAGATAATGATAAGAAAGTGACCATTGATAGTACGTTGGTATGGGTAGCAAGTTGTGTTATGTTGGATAGCCATACAATAGGGCAATTTTGATTGTGTCGATATGAGTAGCAAAAGCTAGATAGTTGTATGATAGGCCGACTTTGATCATGCCGGTATGAGTAGCAAAGGCTTGATACGTATGATAGGGTGAGAGATTTTGATAGCGCTAGTACGGGTAGAAAAATTAAATGGCCATATGATAGGGCGAAAGATATGCACCGATACAGGTAGCAATGTTAGATGGTTGTATGATAGGGCAAAAGATTTGATAGGTGGATTGGCCCCCACAGAGACCAATACGATAGATTTAAAAAAAAAATGGAAAAACCTGTGATACAGATATAATAGCTCCCCCTTAGAATGGAACATATTGCACAGAGGGGACCACGATACATTCTAAAGAGAAGAGATATTGTGGGATGTCAACATAATTGGATGTTTCCATGGAATGTCACCCCACAATAGGTGACACATGATGTTCACAACATCAAAACAAGAAAGTAGAGACAGAGGGATCCGTTTATTTGGCATCAGAACCCATAGTAGTAATGAGATTTTTTATATATGACTGCATATGGGTATTTCATCAAAGCTGAAGTCTTCAGATTTGAAGAAAAGCAAATGAACACAGAAAAATAAAAATTTGGGTCAACATGGAAGAGGCCTAAATGCCCCCAACACTTTGCATTGTCCCCAAATGTCAAAATTCTCGTCTTGCAGATTCTACAAATCTGTTGATGTGCAGGAGGCCATTCAGACGTTACAACTGCCATATTTGCAGTGTAACGCCTCTTCCCACTGTCCATTGATGTCAAGAAACATTCAGATTGCTTAAAAATTCACAAATTGGAATTTAGCTTCATTTCGCCCTTCTTGTTGGTGATTCAAACTTATCCTTGGCTCTTGGCAACTTTCTTGGCACTTTGTTATCATCATGGACAGTTTTCACAGCTCTTTGGCCATCCTGCGTTGCTGGTCTACCACCTTCATCACTCACCAACTTAATCTCACCTTCATCCCACTAAGTTGTGGCTTCTTGGTCTTGAAGGGGAGTTGATTCACACTCATCTCATCTCATTTGTTTGGCATATCGTAGTCGTCCCCAAATTTAGGCCCTTGGTCCCCCTGTCGTCCCCAAATTTAGGCCCTAGGTCCCCTCGTCTCTGAAAGCCATCCCCACGTCCCCCTGTCAGGAAACTACGTGGAACTATGCTAATAAGCAAAATAATCACATGTGAAATAGAAAACCAATTAAATTTAGTGAATTCCATAATGAAAGATCAGATCTGAAAATTAGAAGTATGAAAAATGTAAGATGCATCAAGTTCGCCAATAAAGTAATGTTGAAAATGGGTTCACTAGTTTATGCATGCAAACTAGGAACTAGGCCTATTTTCCTTGATTACATTGAGAGTGGATCCACTTGGCTCAAAGGATTGGGCACAAGGTGAATTCATCACTCATTGTTTGTGTTGAAATGGACTATGCAAGAGGTGTGAAAAGGAGGCTAAATCTAGGGCCAAAGATGAGAAATTGTGGGTTTTTGACATGCACAATAAACTACATAATAGATATGCAAACTAGAGTTAAAGATTTGGAAAGTGAAAACAGAAAGAAACCCGTGCTTGAAATTTGGGTTGAAATCAGGTGGTTAATGGTGCTTGGGGCATCCTTGACCCGCGAATGTCAAATGTGGATGAAAGTGGTTTTTTGGGATTAGAATGTTGCTCAAAACCTTGTCCGAAAGTTTTGTCAAAAAGATGTGGGTCATTGGTGCTTGGGGGGCCCTTGACCCTACCAAGATGCCTCTGATTTGGATAAATCCTACCAAGATGATGGTGAAGCCTTCGTCACAACTTTAGCGATGCATGCATCTAGAGATGTGTAGCTTATTGACTCCAGTGTATCTTTTCACATGACCTCACATAGGTTGGTTCTCAAAGTATAAAGCATTTGACGGTAGGAAGGTGTACTTGGGTGATGACTCTCATCAAAGTATGGTTGGCCATAGAAGAGACACGATATGATTCCCTAATGGTAGAGTGAAGGGGATTGATAGTGTACAGCATATCCTAAGTTTGGCATGAGTCCTCCTTTCAATGAGAAAACTCAATGATGTGGGTGTGTAGGAAGTTTTCTCAAATGGAGGATTGAAGATGACAAGAGGAGCTATGGTGCTTGATTACAGTTTTTTGATAGGCACTTTATTTAAGTAGGATTCATGTATGCATTGTATAGTGCCTAAGTTCTTCTGACATGCTTAAGAAAAGAGCTTTAGATTCTTCATCCTCACCATCAGAACAAGCAATGAAGAAATCTATTGCATCTACTTTCGATGATCATGCCTTTTGGGTACTAGGGGTGCTCATCATTTGAGATGAAACTTCAGATTAAGGAGACATTGTTATGGTGCCAGAGACTTGGCCATATTGGTGAGAAGGGTGTTGGAGCCCTTGAAAAATTTATGCTTTGCAGAGGGGCTTGATGATTGTAATCTTGAGTTCCATTTTTGTGAACACTGTGTTTGTGGAAAACAAAATCAAGCTAAGTTATATTCCAATTCTCACAAATCTTATGGGGTTTTGAATATGATATATTATCATGTATTTAGTCCAATTAATGTTACTTCGATTTCTAGATCTGTATATTTTGTATCTTTCATTGATGCCTATAATGGACATTTGCTTATTTCCTCGAGAAAAAAATTGAAGTCTTTCAGTTAGTTTGAAGAATTTAAAGCCTTTGTTGAAAACTAGACTAACAAAAAGATTAAGTGTTTGAGGACTAATAGTGGTGGTCAGTTTTGTTTGGCAAAATTTGACAAGGTCTATAAACAACACAAGATTGAGAGGCATAAGACAACTCCATATACCCCTCAACAAAATGGGGTTGAGGAGAGGATGAATAAGACATCGATGGACAGAGCTAGGACTATGATAAGTGGAGTTGGCCTTAGACAAAAGCTCTAGGGCTACATCTGTAGCCACTGCCTACTATATGGATAACAGATGTCTTACATCAATGCTTGTTGAGAAGACACCCAAGGAGGTGTGGTTGGGCAAAAATCCCTCATATGAGACATCTCTAAATATTTGGTTGCAACGCATATGCACATGTGCCAAAAGAGAAGAGGTCTAAGTTGAAGAACAAGGAAATTAAGTGTATCTTCATTGGCTACAATGTCAATGTGAAAGGGTACAAGATTTGGCATCTAGTGACCAAAAATTTGTCTACGACAAAACTATGATTATCAAATAAATAAAACCTTCCCCTATTGTACTGCAATGAAAGAAAGAAGACAAAATAAGGATGTACTTCATGTTGCATCCATGTCGATGCAAAATGAACTATGAAAACCTGTTGGACTTAATGATTAGGAGAGCTCTAGCAGCTCTGAAAGTTCAAAAGAGGAAGAAGATCCTCAACCTTTGAGGAAGTCCACGATAGCTAGATAAAAACCTTAAAAATTTGGTTATTTGTTGTTAGATTCCTAACACTAATGAGCCAATGATTGTAAAGTAGGCTATGGGTATTAGTGATGCAAAATCTAGGGTGAAAGCCATGGATGAAGAGGTGACTGCGTTAAAGAAAAACAATACATGGTATTTGGTACCTTTGGTTAAAGGACGTAAACCCATTGGATGCAAATGGGTGTTCAAAATAAAATTTGGTACTGATGGCAATGTTGAGAAGCATAAAACATGGTTGGTTGCAAAGGGGTATTCATTGGTGGAGGGAATTGATTATGGTGAGATATCCTCTCATGTTGCAAAGATGACATCCATTCAATTCTTGTTATCACTTCCTATAGCTTATGATTTAGAAGTTGGGTATATGGTTGTGAAGACATCATTCCTTCATGGTGATTTGGAGGAAGAAATCTATATGGTGATTGTGATTTTTGAGATCAAAATCCAATCAATATGTTTATCATTAAACTAATAACGATTGCATTCTCATAATTGCATTGTATGTTGACGATATGTTGTAATCTGGGAATGGTAAAACTATGATTTCTGATTTAAAGTCTTAGTTGTTAACACAGTATGAGCTGAAAGATCTAGGTGCAGTAAGGTACATCTTGGAAATGGAGATTGGAGGAGACCAGGCTAGCAGAAAGATTTGGTTAAGTCAAAGTAAGCATGTGAAATCGATGTTGGAGAGATTTGGAATGACAATTTGTATCTCCTTGGTTGTTCTTGTTTTTAAAGGGATAAAATTACCTGTGGAGGATTGTTCAAAATCTCTCGTTGAGATGGAGGGCATGACTAGAGTACCTTGTGTGACTATTGCTGGCAATTTGATGTATGTCACGGTCTATACTAAGCTGAACATTGACCAAGCAATGGAAGTCTCGAGTCAGTTTATAGCTAATCTTGGGTGGGTACATTGGGATGTGTTTAAGAGTGTTCAAATATTTGTGGGGCACTTCCAAGTGATCCCTAAGTTTTCATGGTTATCCTACAAGATCTCAGCATTCCTTTCATCTTCATGGATAAGAAGATTCAGATTGGGTAGGTGATATTGATAGTAGAAGATCCACCAATGGATATGTGTTCACGATGTTTGTTGGGGCTATCAATTGAATGAGTAAGCAGAGTATATTGTAGCTACTCATGCTTGTAAGAAAGACATTTAGTTCAAGCATTTGTGTTCAGATGTTGGGCTTGATGTAGGATTGATTACTATCTGTTGTGACACTAAGAGTGACAAATATTTGGCAAAGAATCCTACCTTTCATACTAGAACAAAGTATATTGATGTTTAGTTCCATTTTGTCTATGACATGGTGGAAGATGGAAACGTGAAACTAGAGAAAGTTGGTCCTCTAACAAATGGTGTAGATGCATAGACAAAGACTATGAGCACAAAGAAGTTAGATGGTGTTTTAACTCATGGGCCCCATGATCCCTAGCAGTTAATTTCTTGTTGGCTCTTGAAAGGTTTTTGAAAAGCAAGAGAATGTTGGTATTAGGGTGTCTCAAATTTTGCAAGTCCTGCAATTTATTTGATTGTTATATTATTTATATTATGACTATGTTCTATGCCTACTATGTCAAGTCATTTGTGGGGCCTACTAGGTGAGGTGGCATTCTACATGGAAGTGACTAGGATGTCATGCAAACTAAATTTGTAGAAGTAGATGTCCCACTTGGCAGACCCCACAATGAGGCTAATTTGGCGGCATGTACCATAAATTGTAAGACTTTAATCTATGACAGATTATGACAATTGCCATGACAGGTTATGATAAGTGGAAGGATCCACTATGACAACATTACTACATTTGGGTCCCATGTGATGAAGGCACCTATGCATGTTGTTGGAAATATATGTTTGGTTGTCTATTGTCATTGATGTCAAACATTGTGTTCCGAATGTGTTTGCGGTTGCTCAAACACTATGGTCCGTAAGTCTACTTGGAGAAGTAAGTTTGTGTACTGAACCTATAGAACAGTGGAAGACAGGTTTGTATCATGTGATCATGTGAAGATGGTGTTTAACAATGCTTCAATCTTATATTCTTACATTTGGAACTCTGTGGTTCGGATGTTTGTAGTTCAATGTCAGAGAAATACAGTTTTACACTTGCAGTTTACAGTGCTGCAATTGTGCCTTCCAACAGGTTTTCGCTCCGAAAAATCCGGGTTGAAGGTGTGCTAATATTTATGTAGATGGATTCACGTTTTGGTCTTGGTTGTGGCATTCTCTGGTGATCTGGAAATTGTTCCTGGTGATCCGGAAAATGTGTCATCCAATGTTGCAGTTATGTTCAGTTGTTAATCTGGTTCGGAAATGTGCTATGACGACTTCTGACGTGGATTGTTGGCATGTGCTATTGTTCCTGATGTAGCGTGTGGAGGTCTAGGTATAGTTGGCATGTTATGTGGTTCTTTCGCTAGTGTGTTTCTACACATTTAAGATGGATTTAAAAGTTGTTCCAGTAATTGTGGATCTGGCATTGGGCTATGTGTAGTCTGTTCATGGTCCATCTCTCTCCTAGAGTGGCTCATGCTTCTTGATTTAGGTCTGAATTATACATTTAATGTTTATCTCTTATCTGGATGGGTTCGTGCTATACGTGACCTGTGCATTTAATGTTTATCTCTTATCCGGTTGGGTCCATTCTATGTTGTAATGTCCCCTTTGCAAATACGAATTTAATAAATTATAATATTATAATAATACAAATAAAGTCAATATATGATTGAATAAGTTTTAATTAAAGATTTAAACATATTATTAAAAAAAATAAGAAACCATCACAAGCCATAATTGATGTGTATGGAAATTGGATTGAATATTGTTAAGTCTTTACTTAAATAATCAACATTAAAAATATTATTTATCAATTCATAATTAATAATATTAATCAAATTAATATTTAATATTCTAATCAATACTAATAATTTTATAAATCAATATAATACTAATAATTAATCAATATAGAAATAATTAATATTATTAATCAATGTAATAATGTTAATGTAGTTATTAATATTAGTAAAAATAAATCAATATCAATATATTAATATTAAATAATAAATCAACATCAATAACACTCAACTTGGAAAGTCACAACCCTTTGCAAGAATATTTAAATGACATGAAACTAGCAAAGAAAGACACCGTAGCTTTATTTTCCATTTTTTTTGTTTTAAACAATAAAAAAGCACACGAGTAAAAGGAGATAATATAGGAGAAAAAGGAGGAAGGATTTATTACATTTCACGTGGAAAGCAAGAAGTTAATTTCTCTTCTTATAAGGAATCCCTCTAAGAGGTATGTAACTTCACTTTAAGACTTTGATATATATATTTCTAAGACCTTTTAGGTATAAGGCAGGGCAAAATAATTTATGAAATATTTTTAATGTTAATAAATAATAACCTATAACGAATATGAAATAAATTAAATAGGTAATTTATAGATGTACATATATTCCATCTCTAGACCTTTTTTTATGTAATTAAAATATATGACAATAAAGATAATTAAAATTATATATATATATATAATCATTTCAGATTTACAGGTCTGAATTATATTTGAAGAAATTATTCTTTGTCATTAGAGTTTGAAATACAATATGATGTTAATGAACTTAGCTATCTATAAACTTGAATTATGAACCTTAGATTCAATATGAAATTCAAGTTATACAGGGGAAGATTCAAAGACAATTGGAGAAATAAAAATTCCAATGTCACATTGAGAATTAAAGGAGGATAAAAGTCCTCATTAAGCCAGTATATACTAATGACCCACATATGCTATGTAATTAAGTCTTGGATAGATGACACTCTTCCAGGAAGAGGAATGGACCCGATAATGGTCAGCCTATAAGCCCTGAGTGATGCGCTCCAGTGGACGACAGCAAGATTGGGCCAAAGGATTATAGAAGATCCTTATTAAGGTCATGAGCCCGACCTGGCAGACTTCGCTCAGGAAGTCCCTAAGGATGCGCTCCAGAGGACGACGAAAAGATTTAATCAGAGGAACAAAAGGGTCCTCATTAAGGTTATGAGCCTGACCTGGTAGACTTTCTTTTGGAGGGGTTAGTAATGGGGTAGATAGCTAGTTGATTAGTTTTCTTTGTATATATTTATCTTAAAATTGTTCTTGCTAATATCTCTTTTGCAGGTTTACCTTTAAAAGAAATGAACCCGGAATACTGGGGACATTACATATGTTTTGGTTAGGATGCTTTTGTCATGGGACCTTATTGCATTTTGTTGTTGCCTTGGCCGACTTGTAACTTAAACTGAAATATCATTTTGGCATGGCCGACCTTGTTGTAATCTCCAATGATCTATCTTGTATATAAGTACAGTTTGTGCTTTGGCAAAATGTAAGAGTGAGGCAAGTGGATTGAAGGCGAACCAATGAAGATCTATAATTAGAAGGGCAGAATTTAGTGATAATGACAGAGAAGAAAAGGTAGTAACAATGTGCTACTGAAGTTGACAGTATTGTGCAAATCAACTGCATTGTCAGGAGAATCTCTCTTTATCTATTGTAAAGAGTTGTATGTACCTTGTCCCTGAGATAGTGAGTCTTAGTTGCACAAGTTTGTTGTTGTATCTTGCTACTTTGGCAGTGAGCCTCTGTTTGCAAGCTTGGGGCAGTGAACTCCTATCTAAATTCATTGTTGTATTGGCAGTGAGCCTCTGGTTGCAAGTACAGAGCAGTAAGTTCTTACCATCTTTTGTAATCAGAGTATATACATCAGTGAATTATCTTTGTGGGCAAGTGTTCACCATGGTTTTTCCCAGTTTGGGTTTTCCACGTATAAAATCTTGGTGTTCATGTGTTGCTGGTTCTATCATTACTTGCTTATTGTTTCATGTAGTGAATATTGAAGTTAGTTATTTTGTTTTGGTTTATGTTGATTCCCCCCCCCCCCACTCTCAACATTCATAGTGTGTTCAACAATTGGTATCAGAACTTGGTTCCTCTTGAAGAAGCTTTACCGCTTGAGGAAAATCTAGGATGGCGCAAAACTTACACTTTCAAGCTCCGGTATTTGATGGCACTAATTTTCCCTTTTGGAAGGACAAGATGGAAGCATATCTAGAAAAATTGCAGAATGGTATTTGGGAGGATATTCAAACTAGTTTCTATCCTCCTTTTGGAAGACCTTTGACTATTGAAGAAGAAAGACAAAAAGAAGCTAATGTGAAAGCAAGAGCAATTCTTTTTAGTAGTTTATGTGACGCAACATTTGGGAAGGTGAAAGGTTTAAAAGGTGCTAAAGATCTCTAGCATAAGTTGGTCTTGGTATATGAAGGAGATTTAAAGACAAAACAAGCAGGACTAATGAATCTCAAACAAATGTATGAGGTCTTAAATGAAGTTCTTGATATTTCTATTGACATTCACTCTACTAAAATTCTTAAAACTCATTCTACTTTTGCACTGAACTGCCTTATGCTCTATCTTATTGCAATGATAACATTTTCCATTGAAAACATAACTCCTTTTCAAACTTCTACACTCATTAACTTTGTGTCCTAGTTTATTGCAAGAAAAATAGATACTATCAAAAGGAGAGTACCTAGAATGAATAGGAGGAAGTCTCTATAATATCCCCTTAGGAATGTTTGTTCCAGATTTACCAAATATTTCATAGAAATTCAAACAACAATTTGCATGCAACTGATTTCTTTTAATACAATAGATAAAACTGAAAATCATATAAAATTTCAAACTGAAATAGAGATTTTGAAATGAAATATGAATATTGCCTTTAAATCTTTAGTAGAGCAACAACAAAATATCCAATCGTAGCCACATAATTTACAGTCAGTTTGGATAACCAAAACTATGAATTTGAAGCATAAAGTGAGACCCTTGAGTGATATCTCCAACAAACAATGGGTTTCCGTCCACTGCCTCCAAGCTCAAGGGTTTTCGTCCTTAAACCTGCTGAAAGCCAAAGCTTCCCAGAATTCTCCAAGAGAAAAATCCAAACATAAAACCAAGTACAATGAGAATGAGCCCCTCAATGTTTTTTTCAAGCACAACCCTATGACTCTTCGCTTCCTACCTGTCTCTTCAAATTCCTTTTTCTGTGTCTTTATTTTCCCGTTTTAACTTAAAATAGCTTTATTAATTTTTTCACTAGGCTCCATAAAGTCGTTTTAATCCTTTATTAAAAAATTAAACTAGGTTGTCATTTAATTTGATAAAATTTGACAACTTAATATTTAATTAACTTCTAATGTCCCATAAAGGGGACATTATAGTCTCCGATTCATCATCCCCTTTCTATCCTTTGCCTGCACCAATTTTTTTTGTTCTTCACCTGCTTTTGGTCTACTAGTTTCTTTTTATCTTCCAACCGCTTCCGGTCTACCATATTCTTTTTGTCTTCTACCTACTTCTGGTCTGTCATATTCTTCCTGTCTTCTTTCTATTTCTGGTCTTCCATATCCTTCTTACCTTCCATCTGCTTCTGGTCTACCATGTCCTTTTTGTCTTCTTGCTTCTGGTCTACCATAATCCGTTATGCTTCCACCGAATCATCTGATTCATCCTTTCTTTCCTCATTGTTCTTTAGCAAAGCGGAACCCACTATGTCTTGATTGAGTTCTATTTCAACTTCATCTCCCCATCTTCCATTGCATTGAGTTAGAAAACATAGATTCTCACATTTGTCTTCAATATAATAGATATTTCTAGCAGTCCTAAAACCTTCAACAACCCTTTTACTAGTTTGTTTCTTTCTTATAACACAACCATCACTTTTGAACATAACTTCATAACCTTTCTTACACATTTGACTAACACTTAACAAATTATGTTTCAAACCTTCCACATAATAAATATCATTAGTTTTATGATTACCATCAATTGAAATCGTTCCACTGCCTTTGATCTGTGCACTTCTCCCGCAAATTCGATTGCTCCACCATTATATTCTTCAAACGTGATAAATCTTCTCTTGTCTCTTGTCATATGATTTGAACAGCCCCAAATCTATAATCCATGCACCTACAACAACTTTAGCATGCAATCCAATCTCCTCTTTCTTTTGAGAAATAGCTAGAAACAAAGATTCCTCAATTTCTTCATTAGTATCCTCATCATCAGAGAAGTATTCTTCCATTGAACATAAGCTCTTTTTACCCTTGCCTTTGAAATTAATTTTCTTTCTGAAATCACCTTTCTTTTGATTGCCTTTTCTATCATCATCTTTTGATTCACTAAGATATTTCTTATACTTGCAATCATTAGCAAAATGTCCTATCTTTTCACAATTAAAACACTTAAGAGGTAGCTTACCTTTGTATCTACCGGTTACTCGCCCGAGTCTTCTTGAAAGATAAGCTTCAGCTTCCTCCGACATCTTACATGTCTCAGGTTCAACTTCTACAACAACGTTGAAAGCAGTCTCTCTCGTTTCTCTTTCAACTTCTGCAATCTCAAATGTAGAAAGTGAACCAATGAGTTGATCAATTGAATACTAACTTAGATCATTGCTTTCCCTTATTGAACATGCCATTGGTATGAACTCCTTTGGTAGGGTTAATAAGATCTTTGAGTATGACATATGTGTCTTCTAGATGTCCACCGGTAGCTCTGATTCCATCAGCAACATCAATAACTCTGTAAATAGCTTTCAAACACTCTCATCTTCTACCTTATGGATATGGACACAGAAAGGTTGAATGCAGTATAAATGTTAATGTTAGAAATAATGAAACTGCTAAAATGAAAAAAAATGGTCTTGTTTGTTATAAATATAACATGACAAGACATATTGCAAGGTTCTGCAAGGATGGTCTAGTTTGCTATAAATGTAACATGACATGACATATTGCAAAGTTCTGCAAAAATATAGAAAAACAAGATGGTTGTTTGATGATTGTAGAAGACTCAAAAGAAAGGAACCAGATATATATGATGTGGAATACAAAAAGGGCTTCTAATGATGGTTTGGCATCCATTTTGGATGTTGTTTCCTCTGTTAAATGACTCAGACTGCAGGGTCTAAGGGGGAGTCTTCGTATAAATCTGTTTTCCCCCTCGAGGTTGGATGTTGGGTATCCTCTCAGCATGACAATAAGGCGTGAAGGCTTTTTCAGAGGTAAGATCTGTGTTTTATGATCTAGAAAGGTGACTATTTGGTTCTATAAACAGTGTAATAGTTGTTTGGTTGTATGAGAGATTGTTCTTTCTAAGTTGTGTTCAAATGTGGGTTGGAGATATGATATGTATGTTGATTCACAAATTAAGATACGTTTGAATGCCTTGGATAACAATGTTATGAATTGTAGTTCCCCTGATGATTTGAAGGATAGGATAAGTTTGTGGAACCATGTTTTCTCCTAATGCTACTAATTGGTTTAAGGACAATAAGAGTTCCTACTACATAGAGAAGATAAAAGTCCAAAATTGTTTCAAATAACAATGAAGCAGAAGAAAAGAAAAGTGTTGACAAACAAATGGAGACTGTAGAAGCTAATGTTTTGGCTGCTAGTAATGACAAGCAAGTTGCTTCTCCTCTCTCTTCAAATGAAGTTTATATGTCAGATGAAAAGATTCCTACCATATGGAATCAGTCAGTAGAGCTGAAGTTTGTTGGAGATGTGCTCCATCAAATTATCAAAATACTTTTGAGTTTCTCCAAGAAATGTTTGGGGTTGTTACCTCTCTTTCATCTAGCTTAATGCATCAGGGTGGTGCATCTGTCCAAGGGGAGCTTTCTCACTTATTTTTATTTTGGATTGATGCTTGATCATCAGAGTTGTGCAGCGGTGAATATGTTCTTGGCCTTTGTCCTTGATGGCAAAGGGGGAGAAAGATAAGGAAAATCTTTATTTGTTTAGGATTGTTTTGGTTAATTCAGTAAGGGGGAGTTGATAGTAATTGATATCGTAGTAAAAAAAAATTGGTGGTTATTTGTCATTAATGACAAAGGGGGAGATTGTTGGAAATATATGTTTGCTTGTATGTTGTCATTAATATCAAACATTTTGTTTCGGACGTGTTTGTGGTTGCTCAAACACTCTGGCTCGAAAGTCTTCTTGGAGAAGAAAGTTTGTGCTGAACCTATAGAGTAGTGGAACACGGATGTGTCATGTGATCATGTGAAGATGGTGTTTAACAGTGTTTCAATGTTATATTCTTATATCCAGAAGTCTGTGTAGTCCAAATGTCTATGGTTAGGTGTCAGAGAAATACAGTTTTACAGTTGCAATTTACAGTGTTACAATTGTGCCTTACGAAAGGTTTTCACTCAAGAAATTTGGGTTGAAGGTGTCATGATATTCATGCAGATGAATTTCGGTTTTGGTCTTGGTTGTGGTGTTCTCTGGTGATCCGGAAATTGTTCCTAGTATTCAGGAAACTATGTCATCCAAGTGTTGCAGTTATGTTCAGTTGTTGTTTTGGTCCAGAAATGTGTTGTGGCGACTGTTGGCATGTGCTATTGTTCATGACGTAGCGTGTGGAGGTCTGGGTACAGTTGGCAAGTTAGGTGGTTCTTTCGCTAGTGTGTTTCTACATGTTTGAGATGGTTTTGAAAGTTGTTCCAGTAATTGTGTATCTGGCATTGGGCTATGTGTAGTGTGTTCATGGTCCCTCTCTCTCCAGGAGTGGATCATGCTTCTTTATTTAGGTCTGAATTATACATTTAATGTTTATCTCTTATCTGGATGGGTTTGTGCTATATGTGACCTGTGCATTTAATGTTTATCTCTTATCCGGTTGGGTCCATTCTATGTTTTGGTCTGGATGCTTTTGTCATGGGACCTTATTGCATTTTATTGTTGCCTTGGCCGACTTGTAACTTAAATTGTAATATCATTTTGGCATGGCTGACCTTGTTGTAATCTCCAATGCTCTATCTTGTATATAAGTACAGTTTGTGCTTTGGCAAAATGTAAGAGTGAGGCAAGTGGATTGAAGGCGAACCAATGAAGATCTATAATTAGAAGGGCAGAGTTTAGTGATAATGACAGAGAAGAAAAGGTAGTAACAGTGTGCTGCTAAAGTTGACATTATTGTGCAAATCGGTTGCATTGTCAGGAGAATCTCTCTTTATCTATTGTAAAGAGTTGTATGTACCTTGTCCCTGAGATAGTGAGCCTTAGGTGCACAAGTTTGTTGTTGTATCTTGCTACTTTGGCAGTGAGCCTCTGTTTGCAAGCCAAGGGCAGTGAACTCCTATCTAAATTCATTGTTGTATTGGCAGTGAGCCTCTTGTTGCAAGTCCGGAGCAGTGAGCTCCTACCATCTTTTGTAATCAGAGTATATACATCAGTGAATTATCTTTGTGGGCAAGCGCTCACCGTGGTTTTTCCCAGTTTGGGTTTTCCACGTATAAAATCTTGGAGTTCATGTGTTGTTGGTTCTATTCATTACTTGCTTATTGTTTCATGTGGTGAATATTGAAGTTAGTTATTGTGTTTCGGTACTTGTGGATTTCGCACTCTTGTGGATTTAGTTATTTATTAGTTATTGTTATCTATTCATTACTTGCTTATTATTTCATGCGGTGAATATATATTTGGTACTTGTGGATTTCGTAGAGTGAGATTAAAGTTATTTTGTGGCTACCATTATTCTATTAGAATCATTCCATAATCCTTGTTGTTAAAGACTCTCGTTAATGAGCTTGGCTCTATGGCTGTACAGTAACTACATTTGGATTACTGCTAAAACAAAGCGTTGTGCTTTTGGAGTGTGGAGTTTCTCTTAAAGGGTTTTCCCCACAAAAATCTAGTGTTGATGTTTTAGGGTTGTATTGCATATTTAAATCAAGTTATATGAATGTGTGTTTAATATTGTAACTGTTAGAAGTTTGAAGAAAAAATTGCAATCTCCTCATTAGATTGTTGTAGGAAGTTCGCTCACCAAACTTCCTTTCATGTTCTGATTAAAGTTTAAACCAATACTTGAGATAGTGAACAAATAGAATAGTAGAATATATAAATTTCTATTCAAACATGAAGTTCTTTAAAGTAAACCAAAGATAATTGGTCAAAGATTGGACTACATTTTTTTACCACACAAAAGCACAATGGTTACCAAGCATAACACAACTATCTAGCAACCGACTCATATGACTACTTGAAAGCCAACAAACAATTAACACATAGTTAGAAACAACCATATTAACAAAACATAAAAAAAGCATTGTACACACATCTAGAAGCTATGGTCAATTAGGTGGCCTTGCTTAACTTTAAAAAGAGCTCAAGAGAGAATTCCAGCCCTTGAGACGTGACATGTCTTCAATTTGTGGACATATTTCTCGTAATGTCTTGGCCATGTCTCCCTCAATTTTTTTTGGAAACAAATTAAAAAAAACTTTCAAAACCTAAGTTTGACTAATTTAAATCACACCCATCCCTTAGCATAGAAATTTGTTTTCTGCTGAGAAACTTACAAAATCCTCACAAATTGGCAACAAAACTTGTATAAAAAGTTGGACAATACTGAATGTAGCGTTGGCTTCCATTATCGATCATATGAAAGCATCGATAAAGCATGCCATTTAAACATCATAGAACCTTAACATACAACATTTCAATAGTCAAACTCAATACTCAATATGCATTCATAATTCGGAATTCATCGTCAATATGCATGTAATATTTAAATACTAACATACAAATTGAAATACACCCAAGAACATAATTTGGAATTCATTGTCAATAGAAACAAGAACAATAACCCACCTTCCAAATTGAAGTAGACTACGATCATTTAAGTCTGATATAAATTATCAATGTACACATTATAGGCAAAGCGTTACAATTGTTTTGGAAGATAATCACTCGCACAATAGTGTCAGTAAATTAAATAACATCCCTGTGAAATCTTAACACGAAAAAACCTTGGAAACTGTGTTGGAGTTGAATGCTGCAGGTTCGACATTGACTCTAGAAAGGGCTGCTACAGATATTGGATCAAGTATATGTCTCCCAATATTCTTCTAACACTAGACCACATTCACCAATGATCTAAATTGGGGTTACATCGTTACACCACTAAAACTACACCTCCAGCTCATTGAAGTGGACTGATAAAAATACAAACAGGTCTACTATACAGTTTTGATCATGATATAGGTCTATTACAGCAGGATGACACCTTGATGCGACCTCCAATATTCACCAAGTCTTCCACAAAGGACCCAAAACCAACCTAGCACTAATGTATTTCCACAAAATGACATAAAGATGCATGTTCCAGGTTTGTAATGCACTTTTCAGACTTTTTGAACACCTTGCAAACAATCTGCTATATGATTCTAAGCGTGTAGCGTGACTGTAACAACATTCTTAATTTCACGATTCTTATGTAATGTTACCAAATACTAATCAAAGAACCCCAAATAGCAGGAATTAACTACCAAACAGTATTAAGCATGTAAGGGCAAACTTGGAAGGAGGGCCCATTGTAAAATTAAAAAAGAGAGTTTTATAAAAGAAAAATGTGTATTAATAAGTGCTGATGCAGCCTATCCCGCTGGGGACGCCCATCTATCCCGGGGACATCCAAGGCGTCCCCGAGAAATACGATTGTCCCAAATAAAAAAATTGACGTCCTCGAGTTTCTAGGACGTTTCCTGTGAATTTTCAAGAAAATGGGGACGGGGTGGGAATGTCCCCTAGCTGTCCCCAAATCCCGAAAACGTTTCAGGTATGGGGATGGGGGTTTTCAAGTCGGGAACGCGTCCATGGGTAACATTGATTTATATAGCATATTTATGTACTCAAATTTTAATTTGTTATTAACTTATTTCTTACACTACATCAGGTTGTTGAGACTCATTTTACGATCATTTTGAGTGACTTGTGAAGGTGAGAAAGACATTGAGTGGCATGGCTATTAGCAACCATTGAAGGTGGATAATGTTACGACTGAATTTGGTAGGTTCATCACAGGACAAGATCATAGTATTTGTACTCTTTGAGACGAGTACAAGACAAATGCCCATACATGGTGGTATCTACATGGGCAACATTATCTAGTTCCCGCAAACTCTTGCAATCAAAATTCTATCATAGGCAAGCATTTTTTACTTTTATCTTTCTTACCATTCTTTCGCATTTTTTACTTTTATCTTTCTTACCATTCTTTTGCATTTTTAAAAGTTGTATTGACTTTCTCTAAAATTTCAACAAGTTGCAAGTTCTTGCACTAAGTGGAATCGGAGTACATAATCCTTTATCCACTCAGTTAAGCACAACTGGTAGACTGCATGCAAGGAAGACTTGGTCTATGTCCATTCCAACTTGCGCCTCCTCTCACATACGAAAGTTGATTACAAAGAATTGGGGTATAGCCCCTAAATGTGTCAACTTGGATGCATTTGTTTATAACTTGCGAGGCTCATTATAAATGATGGCATGGCTCCTCCACGTGAAGTTCATGTAGCTAGTAGGAGTGGCAGTGCAGTTTCTTGTAGTTCATATCAAGTTGAACCATGTGATGACTTAGATCTAGATGCTTTCAGTGGAGAGCAAGATACAACTTTTTGATTGTATTTACTATTTTCAAGTTTTGTAACGATTTGACATAGATATATGATATAACATTGCTATTTAACTTATTTTTTAAATCAAGCATCAAATACATTTTGGAATTTGTATAGTTACTGATGGTTTTTTGGTACTTGGATCCATCTGTTTTAGAAAATGCAAGAGTCAGTATAAATGATGACATGGCTTCTTCGCAAGATGTTCATGTAGCTAGTAGGAGTGGTACTGCAGTTTCTAGTAGTTCAAATGAAGTTAAACCAAGTGATAACTTAGATCTAGATGCTTTTAATGGAGAGCGAGATACAATTTTTTGATTGTATTTACTATTTTCAAGTTTTGCAGTGATTTGACATATAGATATATGATATAACATCGCATGAGTTATGAAATGTATTTTCAATTTTGTTATTTAACTCATTTTTTAGATAAAGATCAAATATATTTTTTGTATAGTTACTAGTGCTGTTTTTTACTTAAATGCATTGGTTTCAGAACTTGCGAGAGTTGGTATAAATCCTGACATGGCTCCTACACTGATTTTCATTTAGCTAGTAGAAGTGGCACTGCAGTAGCTTGTAGTTCAAATGAAGTTGAAGCAAATGATGACATAGATCTAGATGCTTTCGATGGAGGATAAGATACAATATCTTGGTTGTATTTGCTATTTCAAGTTTTGTAACGATTTGATGTATAGATATATGATATAGCATTGCATGAATTATGAAATGTATTTTCAATTTCGTTATTTAGGTTATTTTGTAGATCAAGTATCAAATATGTTTTGGATTTTGTATGGTCACTAGTGTTTTTTATTTTTTGGGTATATAAATGCACAGCTGTATGTATCCATTAAATATTGTCGTACCAACAAACCCCAATACTGAACCTAAACATGACCTCGTACAGTACTGGCAACATATCTTCTAATATGTGCAATTCATGTGTTGTGGACATATTTCAACTGTTCAATTTCTCCTTTTTATTATGTTTTGCTAGTGCTACAATGAATATTATTTATAATGGCTGGTCCCTTTTGGAAAAATATTTTGTTTATTGGGAAAATATTTCGAGTGGAGTTCTCAAATTTGTTGGTTTTTGCAAAAGTAGGAAGCAAATATCTATTTCCAAGAAATTTTGGCTTATTGCTTCAAGAAAACTATTGTTGTTGTTTTGGAAAAATAGAAATATTGACCTATTTAGAGGGAAAAATAGAGTTCTTACCAATTTGATCAGTAGTTGCACTTGCAATCCATGCAGTTATTTTTCCAGGGGATTGTTCAACTTAAGATACCTAAGACGAAGCTGAAAAGGTTTGTTAAAAATGGATATCTAAAATTTAATCCTGAGTACATTGTGGAGATTCCTGTTTTCCTCCTCTATTTTAGACCAACACAGTGCCTCCTCTCATTCAGGTAGACATAAGGATGATTGCATCGTGGTGGCCAGTGAGTATTTGCAGTCATGTGGCCTTTCACAGGATAGAGAATTTGAGCACGCATGTTAATGAGAAGTGTCTGATCATGGAGATATGCTATGGTTAAAACTTACAAGGATACAGATTCAGCAACATGATGTTCAAAAGGTTAATCCCATGGAGATTATAAGAGACATAAAATGAAGTATGGAGACAATGGAGACATGAAACACAGTACAAGAGGTTGCACGAAACAACTGAGAGAACGAAGGGAGCAAAGAGCAAGAGAACAACAGAAGAAAAAGAGTGTTTTGAAAGCCCAGGAAGAGGATATCAGAGAGGCTATGGAATTTGACTTCTATATTACTTTTTGTTCTCAAATTTCATTGGACAATTTTCAAAATCCGCAAAGGTAATGGATTACTAGGGCTAGTATCTAGCAATGTGAGAGACTAACCAAAGAAAAGGAACAATGAAAAGTTGTTGCCACTGTAATATCCCCTAATTGGGTTTAGTCTCAGTTATTACCAAATTAACACAGATTTGATATTTATGTCCCAAGCTAAGGGATATAAGACATTTGAAGTTAAAGAACTATTCATTTATTTAATCAGATTAAGTTATCTGTATATTCATTAACACTCATATCCAACCTTATTGTTATTCCAGCTCATAGACAGGAGTAGGTGTTATCCAAGGTGCCTAGATACCAACTGCAATGGGCTCCCTCAAAGTTTACAGATCCAAGCCCTTTAGCCTTTCTTGGGACTATGCCCGCAAGGCACTCAGGGTCGCTGATCCCTACCTTATCTTGGGACAGATAGCCATTGCTTGGCTTTATACAAGCCCCTCCTTGGAAACATCACAGCCTTCCCTTCTTAGATTAAAATAGTTATTGGTCTTGAGTATATGTATTGTGTATTATGTATATGTATATTCATTTTTTTTAAATATAATATGCATATCATCGTTTATTTTGTTGCAGCTTTGTTATCAATAATTGTGTCTCTAGAGAGAAAGGAACATTAGATGCGGATGGCTCTGAAAGTGGCCCCTGACGTATTTGTATGTACGTGTGGAGGGCACCACCTTGGCTTTTCTTGGTCTGCGGGCCGGTTGATGTGTCTGCATGCTTATGTGGTGTCGGTCTTGAGTTTATTGTTTTGCGTGTTTGTGGTCTACCTTTTTTCTTGTCATGTTGTTTGTGTCTTTCTCTCTCCTCTCCCTTAGTTCGCTTGTGTGGGCTTTAAGTTTTCCCTGCGTATGCCATCTTTTCTCTGATTCAGTTGGGTTCGCTTGAGATCATTGGTGATGGTTGTAGATGGGAATAATGAGGGGATTGACGTTCAGGGCAGTGGAAAGGATAATGTGGCAAGTGGAAGCAATGTAGGAACAAATGCAGAAAGTTTTAAGCCCTCGTATAAAGCAGTTGTGGCTGAGAAACGGTTTTACCACCCTCGGCTCTTTTTGAAAGCAAGATTGTTCTTAAAGATGTGGAACCCGAAAGAGGAAAGGAGCACGGAGGAAGAATGGTCGACTCCAATGGAGATAGACATGGAGGAGGAGACCAACCCAGCATTCCAGCAGGAGTCAATGGCGATGGAGGGAGGGAAGGTAAGACTCCACCTTCTGGAGTTAAGACCCTTGCCTTATCGCCAAATGCAGACATGGTAAAAGCTATTAAGTCTGAGCAAGATAGATTAAAAAACATTGCTTTTTTTTCTGTTGTATGGATATGAAATTCTTGCCTGCTAGGAAATTCTTAGATGACTAGTTTAATAATATTTGGGGTAAGAAACTTGGCATTCATGTTAGTTTTAGTCGAATGATTCAAAGAGGATTATTTGTGGTTTTTCTTAAAACACATGCTATGTAGGAAAAAGTGTTGAATAAAGGCTACTGGCAAGTAGGGCAAACAATGTTTAAAGCTCTCCCATGGTCGCACAAAGACAATACTAATAAGATCCTTGCTCGTGCCTCCCCCCTTTGGATTGAACTTAAGAATGTCCAACCTGAGTTCTGGCATTTTATCCCTCGTATACTTGAACCTCTCGGATCAGTTCTGCAAGTTGAAGAGGTACGACTCACTCTCCCTCGCTTAAATGCCCGTATTTTGTTAACTTTGCACCCTGATGTTTCCTTCCCCGATGTCATTGCATTAGAAGTTGAAGGAGAAACCTTTGTGTGGGATATTGTAAAACTAGGAGACATAGGATCATGCTTCCATTGTAAACTCAATGGGTACAATAGGAGAGACTGCCCTCTCCTCAAAAACATCCAAAAGGATTTTTCTGATTCACAAGTTAACAAAAACACCGAGAATAGTAATATAGATACAGACAAAGGAAGTAACATTAAGGAAAATATGAACAATAGTGATGGCTCTCCCCCACCTGTAGGAACTATGGATACCCATGTTGACACATTTGTGTCCCTTTCCAATCCATAATTTGAAGGGGAATTTGAAGTTCAGAAAGCAGGACATACCATTGATAAACAGAATCCTTTTAATTGTCAACCCCAGTACATCCCGGTGGTTAGAGAAAAATGTAATGATGAGAACATTCAAAAAAAGAATGCCCAACAAATAGTTCTGTCGAAACTAAAAGATAAGAATAATGACAGCAAAGGAAAAGATGGGCAGCATTTGGTTGAACAGATTAAAGAATTATCTGACAGTGTACCTCTCAGAGGGAATGAGATAATACCTAATATAGACTCCTTTATGCTTATCAGAATATATTGATCAAGAGATGGAGGAACATGACTTCATTGAAGTTGTTAGCAAAAAAAAGAAGAGAAAAACGTATGAGAGAAGTAGCAGCTTGAAAAACAATGAAAGAAATAACAATCACAAGAATAAAGAGATGCCAGATTGCTTTAACAGACTCTACAAGAACCAAAAACCCCCCACCAAAAGTTAATGATGATGAATGTCCATAGCTGGAATGTTAGAGGCTTAGAGATGTCTGATAGGAAATATGTGGTAAGGAATTGGTGCAACAAAATCCAAAAAATAAAGATATTATCCGCTTACAAGAAATCAAAGTCACCGGAGCTAGGGCCTACAATACACTTAAATTCATTTGGAACAGAGCAACATGCATTTTTTCAAAACATGAAAGAGGGAAAGGTGGTGTTGTCATGCTAATTGGAAATAGATAGAGTGATAAGTTGACAAAACAAGGGGTTTCTCCATGTAACAAGGTAATTTGGGCTATGTTCAAAGAGAATGATCAAATAATTGGGGTGTGTAACATATATGCACCTAATGACTACAGAGAAAGGAGTACACTATGAGACTGGATTACTTCTAATCTGCCACATGCTAAATGGATCTTCCTAGGAGACTTCAACATGATAGAAGATAGGCAGGATAAGAGTGGTGGTAACAAACATGAATGGAAAGGCAATGAATTTTTTTTTTGGTCTAAATTTAAAAGAAGATTTCACATAAGCGACCCACTGGAAAAAAAAACAGGAATACCATAACATTTGGCTTACATGGTGTAACAATCAAGCAAATAAAAGTAGAATATATTGCAGATTAGATAGGATATACTTTGATAACAGTTATGTTGGGCTCTCACATCCCTTGGGACAAAATCCTATCTGTGTAACTCCAGTTACCATGTCAGACCACTCACCTATCCATGGATGCATTGTGTTCAATAGTTCCAATGACCAGTACCAAACCCAGAAAAGAAAAGGGGTCTTCAAACTTAACACTACACTTTTGGATGATGAAGATAATATTGAGTTTATCCTATGGCAACTGCCCTATCCAAATTTTGTAATCAAGGCGCCTCAACCAGAGACAAATGGGACCAATTAGTAATAACATGGAGGAACATGTTTCAAATTATTGGAACAAAACAGGCTATGGATAGAAACTATGAGGAAAATGAGCAACAAAGGAGAATTACCACAGTTGAGGCAGCACTCCAAGAGAAGGGAAATAATGAAGAGTTAGAACTATCACTCATTGAAGCTAAAATGCAGCTGAGGAAAACTCAGAATTATAAAATACAAGGCCAAAAAGTTAGAGCTAAGGCTAGGTGGATCAAAGATGGAGATAGGGGTTCCAAATATTTCTTTAACCTAATCAGAGCCAAGCAAGGTAGAGAAGAAATAATTGGTATACAAGGTGAGAAAGGAACTACTAGGAACAATAAAGAAATAGTGGAAGCATTATGTGATTTCTATAGAAGATTATTTACATCATAACACTAAGAGGACAATTATGAGGCAATGAAGCAATGCATCAAGGTCATTCTCAAGAAGGTTTCAAAACAAGAAGCCATGAGGCTAGAAGAAAAGGTTAGTCTCAAAGAAATAGATAAGGCCATTGGATCCTTAGCTAATGACCAATCCCCTAGACTAGATGGCCTACCTACAGAATTCTACAAAAAGAACCAAGAATGGATAGCTAATGAATTGCTTGAGGTGTATGAAGAAGCCTTTGAAGCAGGATCCTTGGGAAAGAACATTAATAAAGGAATGATTAAACTACTACCCAAAGAGGGAAACAAATCTCAAGTCAAAAACTGGAGACCAATTACCCCATTAAATATCTCTTATAAAATAATTGCTAAAGTCATGGCCAAGAGAATTAGTAGCATGCTAAATGACATCATCTCTGTCACTCAGACAGGATTTATCAAGGGAAGATATATACTTGACAATTTGATTACTAGTTGTGAAGCCATGCATTGGGCCAAAATGGAAGGACAAAATGCAGTGATGGTGTTATTAGACTTTGAAAAAGCATATGATAGAATTGAATGGCCGTTTGTTTTGAAAATGTTGGAGGCTTTTGGGTTCCCAGAGTATTTTTGCAGATGGGTAAACATCTTGTTTCAAGACTCCTCAACGGTGATTAATGTTAATGGAGAAATTTCAGAATCAATCCAATTAAGTAGATCTATTAGACAAGGATGCCCTTTGGCACTGGCTCTATATGTCATTGTTGTTGATGCTTTATCATACATTCTTAAGGCCAATGAATTTGGTCCACCAATAAAAGGTATACATCTTCCCAATACAAAAGAGCTTATTGTAGAACAGTTTGCTGATGACACAGCTTTATTTCTAGAACTAGAAGAAGACAACTTTGATATGCTCAATAGACTCCAGATTTTTTGTCTTGCCTCAGGAGCTAAAACTGCAGTACATAAATCTACTATATTGGGTTGGACTTCAGGGGCGCCGAATCGGCTTACCAGAAAAGAATGGCAGTGGTCTGGGCCCTCACATATTGTAAGATACCTGGTCATTCCTTTCTCCATCTCCCCAAATGTAAAGGAAATGTGGACATGGATCTATAAAAAAATTGAAAACAAACATGTGAAATGGAAAACACACATGTTATCCCTAGCTGGAAGAATTCAAGTGGTGCAGAAAGTCCTTTCATCCCATACAGTATACTACTCATCCACTTGGACGTTTGCTAAGTATCAGTTTGACAAAATGGAAAAAGTTCTCAGAGGGTTTCTATGGTCTGATGGACTTGGTAACAAGAAAAGACACTGTGTTAAATGGGAGTGGTGTTGTTCTCCTAAACACCTTGGGGGTTGGGGTTAAGAGATCTTAACACACAAGGCATTGCCTTAGCAGCCAAATGGATTCTCAGAGCCTTGGAAGGGAAAGAACCTTGGAAACTTTTAATCAGGAACAATATTGAAAGGGCAGTCATCACGAAGGGAAAAGAATGGAAGCATGTTCCTATTAGTGACATTATATTGGGAAATTTTAAGGTTAAAGTCTGTGGGTCCAAGGTATTCCAATCGATCTGGAAGGCATGGTGCTAGGTAAGGCCTTTAATCTGTGCAAGAAATGTTGTGGTGAAGAACCCATACTTTGTTGTCATTGATAGATCTATTTGGTGGGGCATTTATCTAAAGGATAAACCATTGGCACTAACACAATGTTGTTCCTCCAAAGCATGGCAGAGCAAGGGAATCTCTCTAATAAAGGATGTACTGGTTGACAATAAATTGAGCTCTTGGGAAGATATCAAACATAAATACAACCTCCCCAAAACTCATAAAAAAACCTACACTCTGATCTCTAAAGTTGTGGGCAGATTCTTTCCTGGTAAGGTTTTCAATAATAGACAAATGATGGATCAGTTAAAGTGGAACAAAGGTAAAGTGTTGAAAGATTTTTCTTGCAAAAGTATTTATAAAATGCTCAAATCTGATGTGAATATTACCAATAGAATCATTCAGAGTTGGGGACCCAACTGGACAGGTAATAGATGGCACTTTTTCTTTGATTTCTTTTGGCATGCCCAAGTGGAACCAAAAATTTTATGTTTTAGATGGATTCTTTGTCTTAAAAAACTAGTTGTTGGTTCTTTTATGTCCCAAGGTGGTATTCAGAATGTTGTTTGTTTCATTTGCAAGTGTCCTGAAACTTATGAACACCTCTTTTTTGAGTGTCCTTTTGCCAGTAAAATTTGGTCCAGTCTTTTTGGTCGAGTCATTGCTTGGAACTGTCCTAATAGCATATATTGGTATGAAGCTGTTTTGGGTTTTGGGTTTTGTGTATGTTTTTTATTGTAATTTGAACAAATTCTGGGATGCCTTAACTGTTGTTACCCTGTGGACCATTTGGAGGCTGAGGAATGAGGAGATTTTCCTAGACAGAAGCAGAGATCTTACTGAGTTTTTTATTAAACTCACACTCTTCCATATTGTTACACAGGTCACTGTAATCATCGAAGTGCCAAGAGAAAGATTTCAAACATTAATCAAAGAAGGAGCCATGGTTATTTTCAAGAAAGACGTTTAGTCTACTTCATATACCAAGGACCCTCAAGAAACTGGTACATCTGGAGGTACAACCAATCCCAACCAGGGCATCGTTACTACAGGGGTAGTGGATAACCAGGAAAGTCACAATTACTGGGCTAACGAAGAAGAGAATCAGAATGCTATCAGGAATGAAAATCAGAATGAGAACAACAATGATGGATGGGACAATATTGTTCCAAGGGACAATAACAGTGGATGGGATGAATCATAATCATTAAACTCTTTGATCTTTTCTCGAAAAATCAACTCCTTTTTGTACTAAATTTATAATATCAGTATCTGATAGTTTTAGTAAGATGGTAGACTGTAGCAGATCACTCTTCTGCACATCAACACTCTTTTAATGTTCTTTTGATATACTGTTGATACTCTATTTTAATATATATAAAAAATATAACATACATATCTGTATAATTATGATTGCATTATCAACATGTTTATATTTATGTTCTCTTATTATTAATGAATGCGGATATATATATATATATATATATATATATATATATATATATATGACTATATAATGGCCCTTTATCCTTAATAGCATATATACATATCTAATTCAGATATGCTACAACCTTGCTGTTACACATAGCAGTGTAAAGGATTCATTTCCTCCTGGTACAGGAATGTATATATGCAGCAGTTTATGCTCTGTCTTGTAAACCCACAGTATCCCTGATAAAGAACGACTGTTCTGAATTTAGATGAGTATCTTCCTATTTCCCCTTTCTCTCCCCGATTACTAATGCTTTATATCTCCTTACAAACAAGGGACGTGCCCCTCAATCGTAACTCCTATGTGAACCGACAGCATTTAATCATTCTTTTGTTACATTAATTTCTACGTGGCTTGTTAGACTCTAGCGTGGAGGGGAGTATCGTTGACTAGAAATGACGGTCTCATCTTGTTTAATGATAACTCATACTTGCCTATGCTTCCTTCCTACGTGGTGCTGATTCGACGGCAGCAGTCTTCACTGTGTGTTGACCGTCGGCAATGGTCTTAATAATGTTTAATTTGATTTGATGATCCGTTTGCTGGTATAGTCATCATCCATGTATTTTAATAATTATTTATTTATTAGTAATCATTCATTTGTTAATTGATACTTATTAATAATTATTTATTTATTATCGAACTCTAGGACAGGGACATCACAACCACGCAGGATATCCTCAAGCAACTGGATGATCAAAAGGTACAGATGAAGGTGTAGATAGACTCTTGAGCTCATAGTGATAATGATGGCCTCAAGGGAGAGTAGCTGTTCTTGTTGCATGTGTTGTTTCTTAACCATTTAAAACTTAAAATCTACAATGTTATATTAGGCACATCAATCCCCTCAATCCAATCTCCATCTCAGATTCAGCAAGTATTGCTCACCACACTCCATAATAATGCAGCAAAGATCCAAAAGTTGCTGCAAATGATACAGCAGCCATTCCATCTTCACCACACACATATGCAGAGCAATACAAGGCAACAATTGCCTAGTTGCCAAGTTACAAGGAAAGACTGCATAGAAATCTCTCATCTTTACTTATATTATTATAAGCATATAAGGTTCACAAACATGTAAAATATGAAAAATTTGTACAACCTAATATCATATAACATCTTCATTAATATTAAGTGGTTTCTCAAGTGCCATATATCACTCTTAAGCTAACAAATTATATTCTTGGAGAGAAGAATTTCTCAGATTTTCCAGAATGTTGTATATGTCTCTTGACTATGGTCCACATTATTAATATAAAGTTGTTTTCATGAGCAAAATATAACAAATACAATACTTGTCTCAATTGTTCTATCTTTTATTTTCTGTTATAACTTATAACATAAATATCCATCATTACATCCAGATTGAAAATCAGGTTTTTTTCAATGGTCTGGGGCATCCCAAAGGCAACCTTGAAGATTAAAGGAATGTCCTCGCGTAGTCAACGTATAATCACCCTAAACCAGTTGTAATGTCCCCTTTCTCGAATGGAATTTAATAATAAATAATAAAAAAATAAATTAATAGACAAATAAATAATAAAAAATATAATTTATTTTAAAAGTAATTATATAATATAACAGTGAAGAATATAATATATTAATTGATATAATAAAATATAATGTTATGTATTATGAATATAATAATATTATAATTATAATTTATTATGAATATACAATACAGTCTATTATTAATATATATATATATATATATATATATATATATATATATCAAAAAATATATTAAATACTATGTTGCATGGGTACTCGTACCCATACCCCAGGTACGGGTACACGTACCCAAGAACCGGGTACTTAGTGGGTACTCAGTGGAGAGCATCATAGCTAAGGACCTTGATTAAGATTTCTGATTTTTATTTCAGTTTTTTGTTTGCATATCAGCTTGCTGTTTATCAAGCTTAATTCAGTATGTAATTAGTTTGAAACTTTGATACAATACTCTTAACAGTAAACTTTATCATTGTTCAAGTCAGAAGTTTGACATTTACAACATGTCATTGTTATATGATTTATGATCTTCTTGTTCATGTTTAAAGTTTGCCTTCTCTGTTATGCATGTTAAAGAATTATAGATCAGAAGATAAGATATAAACTGAATGTATGTAGTAGAATACAATTGCCTTTTTTTTTATTGATTGATTCTACAAAAACAATGACTATATTTATTGAATCCAAAAGATGTAAGTATGAAAAGACATGACTCATCATATTGATGAGTCATGACTGTTCATACTAACATATTGTATAGTATGTAATTATCATATTTATGCATGTATTAACCCGCATATTAAACTGCATATAATCAAGCGCATATAATGAAAGACTGTTTTATTAATATCGGCAGTCACGATATTATCGTGACTGTTATATACTAACAGTCACGATAGTATCGTGACTGTTAATATATAACAATCACTATACTAATGCGTGCTGATAATGTAATCGACTATTAAGTCGATCGATTCAATAATATGTCATTACATTATTTAATTTAATTTATATATATATATATGGTTTTCACTCATGACCATATTAATATATATTATATCTTTAATTTAATATATATTCAATTATTATATTATATATATATATATATATATATTTTACGATTGTCTCGTCGTTGATTAAACACGAACGAACAATACTTTAACACTCCCTCTTGAGAGAGAGTTTAATAGATTTGTAGAACTTTTCATATCATGATATCTAGCCCAATCCAGATGAGTTATTACACAGTAATAATATAAGTGTTAAGATGTCCGGCCCTATCCGGGACAAACCCTTTCGGGAATCGATCCTAACCAATTATCACTCAACAAGTAATAACATAAGCAACAAGATGTCCGGTCCTACCCGGGACAAACCCTTATAGGAGTCGATCTTGAAGCCTGGTTACTATTGTCAAGATCGTCACCTTGACATAGTAACCTACACATACACAGAAGATCGTCATCTTCACAATTTGAAAAATTTCAATATTTTATTCATGAATAAAAAATGTACATTAATAATTACATTCATATTTTGATCAACCCAATTTTCCTTCTGAAGAAATTTGTCTTTACTTTTTCAATATCACCTAACATGTGATATGAG
>MU228374.1:3870190-3898791 GCA_018584345.1 Thuja plicata | reverse complement strand
GGCCAGGTCATAGACCACGGACTCAGCGAGTCATGGCATGACTCGCGAGTCATGCGAGTCATGACCCATGACTCGTCGAGTCATGGCCACGGGTCATGAAAACCTGCCAGGGACGACTCGACCCGCAAGTCATCATAACTCGCCTGACTCGCGGCGAGTCATGGAACTCTGATTTGTAGCATAGGAACGATTTCCGTGCAAGCTATTAATAGAGACAAGTCTTATAAAGTTTGGATCATAGAATTGAGAAAGTTTTAAGTGATTTCCTAAGAGGGACATTACACCAGTGTAAAAATAGAGAATGTCCATATCCTGTTTGAGTTCAGGACTGAAAAGGAGTGGTGATCTTGAGGACTACCAGCAGTAAGCAATCCCACATCCATCAAAGAAGGAAAAAACATCTGCATGCTGCTGAGATTGAAGCAGACCCCCTCGTGTGGAAGATAAAAAGCATGACTGATGAAAACAGTAGATGACAGTAAGAACAAAGCTCCAAAGCAAATACTGCTGCTATTCTTTCTGAGAGAAAAACTGGCAAATATGATCCTTCTACAGCTAGAAGTACAATAGCTTTGTCATTCATACTGGGCATTTACTTGCCTCCTTATGCATTGGGATTCATGCTCTGTCAACTATGTGAAAAATATGTTATTTTTTTTCCTATGATTATAATTTATAGCCACGAATGAGGAAAGGATCCAATCATTTTAACTTATTTTTGATATATTTGGGGTGTTCCATTATGTATCCTTACCTCAATCCTAAAATGATTTTAATATTTCTGACATAAAAAAAAATCTATTTACAATAATTGTAAAAGAATCTAATTCTACCTTTTTGCATTATCAGAAAACAGGAAAACCAATTACTCATCAACCAAGAGTACAGAATTAGAGTGACAGAGTAAATGAAGATGCTTCTTCATTGTGATATAGCTATCTTGTTTCTCAACAAAGAACTGACAGAAAATAGTGGAGTAAGCTTTCTTCTAACCTCTTTCAAGACCCTTGCAGCCAAATCTTCTGCTGTATCATTTGCTAGAACAGGAACAACTCTTTGGGCAAGGATTTTCCCAGTATCATACTTTTCATCAACAAAGTGGATTGTAGGGCCTGAAAATCTGAGAAAAGCATAGTTTTAACAATATTGCTTTGAGCATGCAAAATGATGTAGAAAGAAAGCATATGGCTTAAATTTGCTACTGAGAATGAAAAGGCTATTTGAGAAATCCTAATTCTTTGCATGTATTACTCAGTCAAACATCAAATCCATCACATGATGGTGTGTCCAAATTAAAGAAAGAGATGAGTAGAGTTAAACATTTGAGAGGCATTGACAATAAAACTACTGCTATCTCTATCACTATCTTTGACTGTATGTTATGCCAGCTCCCACCAATACATATTTCAAAAGAAGAAAGGATTCACATGATATCATAACAATGGCATAGTTGTTAGCAATGACCAATACATTATCTCATTCAATTGAGCATTTAAAACCATACGAAGAAATCAATTTCCAAGTTCTTGGAAACAAGCAATAGTGCATAGAATATATACACAAGGCATTAGCCTAGATCACAAAGGCTAATAACCTATCATTATCCAGTGGCACCCCTCACCAAGCCATTTAAACATATATAATTTAATATCATAAATTTTCAAGATTTCCAAAGTAACTTGCACACACATATGGACTTACAAAGGTTATAGCAAGCTGGTTTAATAACAAAATTGTAATTTTTGGTTTCTTATTAAGTTATTTGATAACATAATTACACTAGGTTCATAAATAAATTGAATTTGTATATTATATTTCAGATATAAACCACCAAATTCAGAACCCATTCTTTTAAGATAGGGACAGTGAAACACATTTTGAGGACAGCAGTCCAGGTGGGCAATTTTTGGGATTGGCAGGGGAAGGTATATATATATATATAGTATTTACAAAGCTTTTCATGACATCACAATTCAAGTTTACCCATTCATATAATGTCTGAAATTTAATATCCAATGTAACATGTCCATGTATTCAAGTATAGCAGCAATTAAAACTAGAAATTTCTCATTTCATTGTTCAATGTTTTTATTACGACAAAAGTGTTGGAATAAATGTCATTGATGTCAAAATATAAAGACTCTGATATTATTAATGAATATCTTGCCTGATAAAAAGACTATGGTGTAACTTGAGATCACAGAAAAATCCGTACTTGTTGTCTTTATTACACAAATGCTCTGCATCCACCAAACAATAAACAATTGTGTTTAGTTCCCTGTACATGGCATTGCCGTTCAGAACTTACATTGTCCAGTCATGAATATCTTTCTTTCAGAGAGATATCTGTACACGGTATTGTTGTTCAGAGATTACTTTGTCAATTTTTAATCAGGCACGATAGAAGATTTATTCTGCAAATTGTTGTTTGAAAAGACATCCATATTATCTTCAGCAGAACCCGATCCATATACACGGCAGTTTCTTGGAAACAATGAATCATATCCTTCATAACATATTTGATGTATCCATCGATTGGTCGCGATATCTTCCATATGGAGGACGGAGTCTACAGAGGAATTGCTAGCGGTTAATAGTCACTATTGGTTTATTAAAAATACAGTAATATGAAAAAAACACGATATCATTAAGGTCTATCGAATTGATTTTAATAATGTTTTGTATCGGCTATATGTTTGGCAAGGTGCGAACTTTAAAAGGAGGAAGACACAAAATTATTTTCAAACAATATCGGCCCATTGAAATGGTGGTGTGGTTGCCACCTATACAAATCACCAAACATTAAAGTTGTTTTAGGCACGATGAAGGTGTTTGGCCGGCAGTTGCCTTGTTACGGTTAAAAGTGGTTGTAACTTCTCAATCGATGCCTATCATATATATATACAAAGCTTGCATTCGATTATGTGTGTGAGACGGAAATGAATGATATATAGGTGTTGCATATGTATATAAGAAGCTTTATGACGTGGTGAATTGAATGCACATCACATGAAGTGAAAAAAGTCATTACCGCGGGAAGAAGAATTTGATTGAAGACATTGGCATGAAGAAGGAGAATAATACAGACTACTGTGCAGAGATCTGAATTTTTTAAGTGGAATTTGGTACGTAAAAAGAACAGTCGGACTCATTAATTTGTTTGTCACTGGTATAAATTTTGTGGCTTGAGATTTGCATCTGGTGCATTGTCTTCTGAATTTGGAAGTATATTGTTGGTATGGTATTATCAGATTTCTATTCAGAGTTGGTTCAGCATTAACAGACAAAGCTAATTAAATACTCTTCAGTTTAACAGGGGCAAATTTGATGATGTATATGTTTCAGTTTAAACTTTATTTGCCTTGATACAGCAAAACATAGTCTTGAATTTGATATCTTCTGAAACATACTTCTTATCATAACTGGAATTTCAGTTTGTGTAAATTCTGTTCAAAACATTGTAAAATCAGAACAGTTGGTGCGTAGAGAAAACAGGAT
Organism: Thuja plicata; assembly: GCA_018584345.1. Classification (NCBI taxonomy): domain Eukaryota; kingdom Viridiplantae; phylum Streptophyta; class Pinopsida; order Cupressales; family Cupressaceae; genus Thuja; species Thuja plicata. The sequence continues at coordinate 3,895,293 of MU228374.1, read as the reverse complement.
ACTAAACATTGTTTACTTTGAACAAAAAATGTATTGTTGTATCTGGAGCAAATGTTTATCTATTCTGAAGTCCTAATTTTACAGATATCATATACAATTGTAATTTTTAGAGTTGGTGCTCAAAGGAATCTGAAGTTGGTGCTTAGATTGTAGAGAACAGTTGGAGCTGTGATAGGAGTTTGGAGACTCCTTAGGGTTGAAGCCCTTAAAGTTGTAATTGGTTACAGATTTGTGAGGCTGGATTAGGACAGTATATCCTAGCAGCATTACTCACCATGGTTTTTCCCTGTCAAATCCTTGTGTATTGTTTCTTGGTCTTATGGTGCTTCTCTTATATCTTCAATTTGATGCTCTAGTTATACAATACAATCTAAAGTAACTATATAAAGTTTGGATGAAAAGTTTAAGTTATATTTACTACTAATTCACACCGCCCCCTGCCCCCTCTTAGCAGTAAACCTGTGTCCTACAAAAAGGCCCAAAGAATACAAAAGCACAAATGGAAGTGTAATGCCTTCCAAAGGAGGGGGACATGTTAGGACCCTTATGTCCTATTAATTTACTATTCTAAGCATTAAAATAAAGATAATGTAGTCATTTAGTTTATATTACATTGTTTGGATTCATCCCACAATGGTTGCACCTTGTTAGTCACTCCTTGCGAGGAGCTTATATTGATGTGTATTAAAGCAAAGATCATCTTGGAATCATAGTTTGTAACACAGCTTTTCTCTCAAGGAGGTTGCTCCATTGAAGAGAACTGAGATACCTGTTCTGTATTTATCAATATAAGTAATATTTGCATCTATCACTATTTTTTTCCACATTTTATTGTTCTATTTGATAATATTTCACAGGTGAGATCCTAACATTCATGTTCTTAGTGAGGCTTTAAATCATTTCCAAAATCTAAAAAGAAAAACTCAATAGAGTATGTTCTCATGGTCTGCAATCATTGCTTGATGTGCAAAAAATGAGTTCATTGAAAAGAGTCTGGAAAATTTTACGGAAAGATAATCAACAGATGCAAACTACTTCCGTCATTTCCAACATGGATAATGTTGTTGCTGCCATATGAAATGAACCATAAATAGATGTAAGTGCATGACAGCAAAGCTTGTTGTCTGAGAATTGCAATGATATTAAGCAATCCAGAGAAATATATGTTGGTTGACAAAATACATCACTCAAATGTGGCATCAGGGAACACATGTAAAGACAGTAATTTAAGAATCATTTCTTATTATTTAAAATTTCAGCACTCGTATTTCGTCCTTAATAATATGCTTTAGAACTCATAACTGCTATTATCCGAGCTATATAACTGCTATATGCTGCAGACAGCATTGCTTTGAAAAATTCAGTGAAAAGGGTCTGCAGAAGATCAAGGGAAAGCACAGATTGTAACCGTTGTTGTTGCAGGGATAACAGTCTTATATTGTTCAATGAAAAGAAAAACGTACTCCATTAATTTCATCCTTGGTTCAGCAACAATGAGACACAGCTATGGAAAAGGACAAATCACACAGTTTATATATGATCTTTCTCAGCCCTGACCTTTCTCAGCTTGGAATGTTATTGTTGTATATATGATATGCCAATCTGTGAAATGATCCAGCTTTAAATCCTTGACTAGTAAACATCAATGCAATTGATGAATCTCTAATATTTTTCCTTAGACTACAATCAAACACTCTTTCTTGATTGCTTGAACCCTGCAATTATAACTACAAATCAATGCCAATTGCTTAATCCTGAATACATGAATTTCTATGGAGGCATGAATATGAGAATAAATCCGTATGTTACAATGTATAGTTAGAGTACAGGAACTATTATTATGTTTCCTTAATAAGGGTTATCTGATTATGTATTAAATGTTTGTCGGCTTCAGGTAGTTACAAGTGTTGGTTGGTCGATGTTTGTGTTCCTCTTGGCAGCCATCAGATACTTTAAAGTCTAAGTTACCATATTCGCTCAAAACAGGTGAAAGTCGAAATTCCGTTCGCTCGGAATTCTGGTTCGGTGTGAATTCGTGCCAAATTCGACTTTTGACTGAGAAATTCGCCTGCAATTCATTCAGCGGGACCCTGGGAGAATTTCCAACAAATTTTGCAGACTTTTCACACAGCCGTGCGAACCCGGAACGAATTTGGCTCCAAACATTAGTTTTGTTGACTGTTAAATTATGCAATAGTGCTTTAGATCAGTCTAATAAGTATTGATTGGCATGACTGACGAGATCTTAGGAACCATGTAAGACTTAGATATGTTATAACATATGATCGATATATAAAGACATCGCTAGGACACAAAACTATTGCAACAACGTTCAATTATAGAGATAAGTGATGCCTATGAAAGGAGAAGGTGTGATTGCATTCTAAACCGATTATGGGGAAATACGATAAATACGCAAACAGAGACATCCATAGGTCAAAAGATTAATATCAAGTTGTCAATGACAAATCGAAACATGATAACAACGATTACTATATGTTCAAAGACAGACAATTACATATGAAAGGCTGTGATTAAAGATACAAGTCTATAATTGTTATGAGATGGAGTTATTACGATGATAATCGGTATTCAAAGAAGAGCAATTAATAGCTATTATGAAGTATGATGAGTGAAGAGGCATGGGACATGTCTTTATCAAATGACTTATCATATCCATCGGCAACTATAAGAGTGACTCAAATTTCAATCCACCCAGGAAGAACGAGATAACTTTATTTCTTATTCATCCTTAGTAGATTCACTTATATTGAGAAGACAACCATTGGTTGTGGGCACATGCTTGCATAGTAATCTACATCAGACACAGCGGACTGGAATTGCTACAATATATAAGACAAATCACACAAGCATCCATTTCTGAAGATCATTTATAATTGCTACATATTCAGATATATTAGATATGCCTTCATATATAGATCGAAGGTCTTATTAGACTAATCTAAAGCACTATTGCATAATTTAACATTCATAATTGAATATTAGCATAGTGGTGCATGAACTTATTTGCTGCTGCATATATATATTTATAAAATAATATTCTTGTACAGACGAACCCAAAACGAATCTGAACCCAACCCAAAAAAAATTTAGACGAATTTCAAACCCGAATCTCGAACCCGCATCCGTACCGGAATCCGAACCGGCAACTTAGTTTAAAGTTTTAAACAGATCATGTATCGTCAAGGAAAGCAGTATGATCTAGTCAGATAACTCTAATCCTTGGCTGACCATTCTTGGTCTTCTTTCAGTAATAAATTCATGTGCAAATAAAGATATATTTTACTCTTGTATCTAGTATGCATTGTCATCACTATTATTTATTCATGTATTCATTTTATGAAATAGAGCAGTAAAAAGGTGGAGTTGTTGCCTTAAAAGAAATTGGGTCAAATATAAGAGATTCATGCCCTTGGACCCCAATGAAGGCAAGAAGAGACAACAAGGTGGTCACGAACAAGAGATTGTACAATCTTTAAGGATTATATAGCAAAGGAAACAATGAAGAAGATTACAAGAAATGTTTGAGCAAAATACAGTCGTACGATTCCTAGGTTGAAGCCCTTCCCGAGAATGAGGTAAAAGTTGAAGCATAAGTTAGAGTCCTAGTCAAGAAGAGAAAAAGACTTCCATGACAAGAAACTACACAAAGGAAGAGTGGAAGAAACAATGAGGCACTTACCCTTTCCTTACTAAGCATGCCTAGGCCTTCTCGATCAAGGCAAGAAATCATCTATATAATCACCAACAGAGGACGAAGTGGAAGGAGAGTCCATAAACAACATGAAAATATATGATGCATTCAAGAACTACTACTTACAAAAGAGCTAGTAGTGGAAGGATCTGAATGATGAAAGAATTGAAGGTGGAGAGAAAAACCAACAAAGAAACTAATGAACAATAGGGTATTGAGTGCAAAACTCAGGGGCACAAACAAAATATGTTTATTACTCTATTTGATAAAACATATGCATGAATTAATAATAGAGGACAATACATACCAAATAAAGGAGAAAAATATATTTTTATTCGCACATAAATTTATTACAAAAGACTAGGTATGGTCACTAAAGGATCAAAGTGGTCCGACTAGATCATACTGCTTTTCTTGACTATACACAATCTATTTAAGGGACCCAATGGTTGCCAAGAGCAACGCAACTATTGACCAATTGACGCTTGTAACTACTTGAAGCCGATGAACATTTAATACATGATCTGATAACCCATATTATTGAATTATAATAAGTCATTGTACACTAACTACATTACCCCCCCCCCTCCCAAAAAAAAAAAACATCTTCTAGACAACAACTAAACATAAAGAAACATTAGGGAAGACTTGAACAATAGTTTCTTTTTCATCAGTGCCAAATATATTGAATGATGATGGAATACACTGAATGATGATGGAATGCACTGATGCAAGTCTGTTGACACTTGCTTCCTGCTCTGCTAAAGATAAACCAATCGGAAAACACTGCTGAAAAAGCTCTGAAATCTCTGGAAATGGTCACGCTGATACGCCCTGACAAATCCCAAACTTAACAATTCTCAATAAACTTCACATGAACTTCTACACACACCAAAACACAATATAAAGGTTGACAAACAAGCTGAAGATGTAAATCGGTCATACTCTAGACTGTATCAGCATTTAGAGCTGCTGCTCAGGATAGAATGGCAAAAAACAAACACAATAAAAACCCTATCACAATTTTTTTCCCACCAAAACATGACATGAAAAAATCATTGGCACAAAAGGCAACTCTAATGAGGGAGAAAAGAGCACTAAAATCTAAGTGTCCCAGTCACCACTTTTCCATGCCTCCTTAGATAAGGTACGCCTAGGAATGCAGCCAAATCTGCAAACATTAGCTGTACGGCCTTTTCTTCTATAATCATTATCATCTCAAAATAATAAAAATAATGAATTTCATACCAGCAATAAGACATCCATAAGGGTACATCCAAGAGAATGAATATGGCATGCTTACAAGTGTACGGCCTGTTGACAAAGTCATCAATAATTCACTGAAATCACATTAATCTATCACCCAAAGATTAGCAACAACAAACCTCTTCAAAACACACCAAATTTATCCATCTCTGCAACACCAACAACTAAAACTCAGATTTGAAGCACAGTTGTAATGCCAAAATGGAATTACCAAGACCGCCTAGGGGGTTTTTGTCCCCAAATCCAGTATTTCCAAGAGGATTTTTGTCCTCATGAAGCCTTGGAAGAACTCAAGTTCATTCCAGCAGCATAACAATATCATATTCTCAAGTCTATCATCAAAATGAACCCTCGACCTCCTTATATAACTTTTTGGAGGGAAATAATCAATTTAAATTATAATAATTCATTTTTTCCCTTACAAAGACGAATTTGAAGAATTTACATTACTTCTCATGAGAAAAGACCCCAAAGCCTAGGCATCCAACTTAAAATACAATTTAACACATTTCCAACGAGCTGTTACACTAATTTGTCCTTCTAATATTTCAAAACATTAGACAACTTAAAGTGAATTAATTAAATACTAACTCAATAGCTTACCCAAGTTGCAGAGAGCACTAAAACTGCATCAATATCAAACCCTAATCACACTAAGATGATACTGAAGGTGTAGGAAGACAACCAAAGCCAACTAGGTAAACTTTGCTCTAACGCCTAACATTCAAAGTGTTTATGAACCCAGAGGCAAGAGCAAGAAGAATACAATAAACTTTGCTCTTACGCCTAACATTCAAAGTGTTTATGAACCCCAAGATTATTCAAAAGTGAAAGGTAAACCTGAATGGGAAATGGCTATGGAATATAAACATCAAAGTCTTTTAAAATATACAACTTGGGTTCTTTCAGATCTTCTTCTAGGGAAGAAAAGCATTGGCTGCAAATGGGTGTACAAAGTAAAAAACAAATCTAATGGTACACTTGACAAATACAAAGCACGGGTGGTGGCTAAATGATTCTTACAGCGAGAAGGAAAAGACTATGAGGAGACTTTTGAGCCTAAAACAAAGAGGAGCACCATTTATCTAGTTCTAGCCATGACAATTCAACTTGGCTAGAAAGTCCATCACATGGACGTGAAGAGTGCCTTCCTCAGTGAAAGTCCAAAACAAGTACAAAATCATGTCAAAATGTAGTGAAGGGAGGCCTCTAATCATCCCCCAAGGCAAACTCATCATTGGAGACAACCCGGGGACGTCTAGCAGTCCCAGCAGCGACTTGGTGGCGAGAAGGTGGTGGTGGGGGGATGTGGGGATGCCAAGTCTTTGGGACAGGGACGTCCCCAGTACAGGAACAGGGGGGTTTAGGGGTGGGCGGACGAGTCCCTGTGTTACACTAATTTTTTCCAAAAAAATTCATGGTGGTTTTTTCTTTGCTTTTGACAATTTTTGGCAAAATCATTGTTTTTCATAACTATGAAGTTTATTGAAGCCAATCTCAGTGTCTCTGGATAAAGGGAGGGATAGCTTTGTTCCCCGACATCATGTTGGAAAGATTATGGTAAAATTGGTCATATACAATGGTTCTGTAGAAAGCAGTTGGTTGATTAATGTCCAACTAGTGAGTGTAGGTCACCGAAGCAGACTCCTATCACTGAACACTTTGAAAAGGAGTCAGCCTTCTATGCATTCATGGTTAAATGACCTACAGATTTTATCAAGTCTTCTGTAGGGTAGTTAGTTAATAAGAATGACCATTAAGGGAGAGTATTATAATAATATTGTATTATTTATCTTATAAGGGTCATTTAAATCTTTTAAGTTGTCAAGTTAGTTTAGTTATCAAATTTCTATTTCTGTGTGCCAATTAGATAGTTTAGTAATTTTATATTCTGACTGTTGTTCTTGATTGTTTCCATTATGGAAAGATCTTCATGTAATCACTTATTTAAGGAGCCTTCATCTCCTTTGTAAATATTGAGTTTTCATTATCATGAAACTTCAAATCGGATCATTAGACTATGGATCACATTTTGAATCTTCGAGGCATTATCGAGGAGGCGCCTCATTACTCCTCAAAGGTTTATTGTTGCTTTGTTGACTTTCGCAAAGCCTTTGACTGTCCAAAGGACGGCCTTGTTTCAAAGGCTTCGAGACATTGGTATTTCTAAGACTCTTTTGTGTGCTATCATGAGACTTTACGAGGATGTTTTGGGTCATCTCAAGACCCCCTCAAGGTACTTGGACTTCATCATGCGCACTATTGGGGTCAAGCAGGGCTGCCCTCTTTCACCCACTTTGTTTGGTATCTACATTGATGAGCTTGAGAGGTTTCTTCAGGACCATACTCTTGCGGGAGATGGTTTCCTTCTCCACCACGTCTTGATTTCTATTCTTCTCTTTGCAGATGACATTGTTCTTTTGGCCTACTCTCCAAGGGGCTTGCAGAGATAGCTTGATGGTCTTGCGTCCTTTGGTGATTTGAGGCACCTGACAGTCAATTTGGGGAAGACCAAGGTGATGGTCTTCAATGCACTTAAGACTTCTCACCTCCATTTCTTTTACAGGGGTGTGGAGGTGGAGATTTCTTCCTCATACACTTATCTTGGGGTTAAGTTTTCCGGGCCCCTTTTCAGCATGAGACCCACCCTTCAACCACGGATCAACAAGGGGTATGGTTCTTTGGCTCTCCTTAAGCGACAATGATTTCGACACCACTTTCAGGACACTTTGTACAAGATCACAGTTATGGATACTCTTATCAGACCCACTGTTCTCTATGGGTCAGTGGTGTGGGCTCCCTCTTTGTTGGATTCCGATTGGGCTTTGGCTGAGCGAGTTCAAATTCTCCTTCTCCGGCGCATCATCAGGTGCAAGCAGTCCATCCCGCACTACATTAATCTCGCAGAATTTGGGGCTCACCCCTTTAGGCTTGAGGCCAAATTTGATCTGGTTTGGTTCCTTCACCTTCGGGGCTTTGCTGATTCGGTTGAGAGACGTCGCAAGTACCCTTTCCTCGCTTATTGCTCATCGGAGTCTATTGCCGCTTTGGTGTCTTCTGGTCTGGCTCATGGTTGATTCGCTGAGACTTCGACCCTCCTTGGGTCTATTGGGATTGAGATGGATCGTCTCCCCCCCTTCCAGTACTCTCTTGATGCCCCCCTCATCTTCTCCCTCCCCGACAGGAGCTAAATGGGCGTGTCAGAGCAGATATCTACAAGCAGTTCATCCACACCATCTCGGTCAACCCCCACGAGGGCCTTTGTCCTTAGATGGATTTCTACGCGGAGCACTTTCTGGAGTTGAAGTTATTGTCCGCCCTTCCTACTTATCTCAGCACTGGTCTCATTCCCTGCGGATCCCCTTGGGTTCCTTCAGAGTGGGTTCTCATCAGCTCCGTTCTGAGATAGACCATCAGCTTGACAGAGAGCACAGGATTTGTCAGCTTTGCAGTATCATGGAGGTTGAGTCTAAGGTGCATTTTACCTTTCGTTGCCCTTTATATTACGATATTAGAGAGAGGTTCTATTGTCTCTTCAGGGAGGTATAGTCGTTCTCCACCTTAATCAAGTACACGGATCAATGGTGCCTTACTCTTTATCTTCAAGAAGCCATAAAGCTCAGGGACCGCACACTTCAGCACTGACATCTTGCAACGCCTCAATCCTGTCAGATCATCACCTCCTTCACCAGGCTTCATTCAGCGCGCGACATCAAGCAACAGCTTGTCCCTTGCCCTTGTTCCAGGTCCACGAAGTCCAGGACGGGTTCTTACCAGCAGTAGTCTTTATCTTCCAATTCTATTCAGAAGCAGCCCAGAGCTCCATCTAGCCATGTGGTTTATCCTTTAGTGTTGAAGTTCTTTGCGGTTGCTCAGGATCCTTAGTGGGGCTCTAGGGGTTCTCCCCTTCCCCGCTTGTTTTGTTTCTGTTTTTGTTGCTTCCTTCGGATATTGTTTGGTATCCTTGCTATGGGCTGGCCCCCTTTTGTTGTTCTCGGCAATCCCTTTGACCTTTTGTGGCCTTTTGTTGGACATTAATAATTTTATCTTATCTTATCTTTAGTTGTAAGTTATATGAGATGACAATAGAAATATAGGATAATTTTGGCCACCACTGCAAGAAGAAATACATTGCAGTTTGAATGTCTGTCTCTTTTCTTTTTATAAGCATAAAACTTATTTTATTATGTGATAAGAAATTTTACATTGTTACAGACTTTTAGAAAATTATAGCAACTTCATGCTTTGCTTTCAGCATTCTGCAAACAGAAGAGCAATTTGACATACAATAGACAAAAACTGATGTCAACCAACAAGACTAGAAGTACTATAAATAACTGTGCAAAGAGCAATCATTATTGTCTTCAGTCTTCACTCACCATGATGGGAGATGATAAACTTAACAAAAAGCTTGTCGCTTGCAGGAACCTGTTATCTGTCTGTGCCACAGCAAGAGGGGAATCAGCATGTTCTTTCTTAATGCTGAATGTGATAGCAGACTTTCACAAGTGTCTTATTATGGAACAGAACTTGAATCAACAGGTTTGTCCTTCTTATTAGTGAAAGAAAATCCAACTCCATGTAAGAGGAGATTAGAGAGCCTCTTGCTTTTGGAGACAGAGAAGTTAGCTACTTGTCATGTCCCCTTTTGATTAAAATTGGATTTTGGCAAACATTAACTTATTATATTCTTCCATGGGTTAATTGGACAAGCTAAGGAAAATAATTAATTTAATATTTAGAAATGTCCAAATATTCTATATGCCAAAAGGACATTTCAATATTGAATTAAATTTTTAGGACCACTTAAAGGGGTGTTGGAATTTGTGTCATTTTGGGAAAGTTGTTGCAGGTGAATTTTAGAAAGTTTCCGCCGTTACAAGTGGAGGAGAAGCTTTGACAACTCAATGGCAATTTTCGGCAACTATCATAATCAAATTAGGAGGAATTCCAAAGGAGGGAGTTTGAATTTGAACTTGTGCCATTTTGGGCAAGTTGCTACAGAATGAATTTTAGAAAGTTTTTGTTACAAGTGGAGGAGAATCTTTGATAACTCAATGACAACTTTTGGCAACTATCATTATTAAATTGGCAAGAATTCCAAAGAGACAGTTTGAAATTGGGCGCCAAAACCTTGCATGCATGATGGATACAATTATTAGAATTTTGGTAATTTTGAGGGTCGTTGATTATCATTTTTCTTCTCTACATTTGCAGATTTGCAAGAAGCTTCTTCAGTGGACAAAACCTCGTTGAAGGAGAAAGCTTATGGATGGAAACCCATGAGCATTGTGTAATATCCCCATACTGTAAAGACTATAATCAATTAAAAACAAAGTTTAAATTAAAGATATAAACTTGTAATTATAATAACAATGACAATATCTGTAATGACTAAATAAAGATACCGCACCTTCATACAAGGTGGACGGTTGGAGACCAGTGATATCAGCGATTAGTCTATTGCCAGCTAATTATAGAAACGATGGTGATATCCACCCAACGTGACTAAGCTGGGGGCTCAAGTCCGCTATGAGCGACTTGGTCAAATTGATCAATACAATTACTACAGTGAACGATATTATGGAAAGTGATTATTAAGGAAGCGGCTAATATCCGAGATTGTTAGCAAAGAATGGCAACAAGAGGATTCTCGAAACCATGGGAGTATCGATGATTATGGAAGGTTCTATCACCGTGAGCAGCATATCCAGGCATTGGAGTAAACAATAGAAGTCTTGGGGATATCCGTGTCACTATCATAACCATCATCAATAATAATCTCAGTGCCCAAACGATGATGATAACCAGTGATTCTAATCAATACTTAGAGTAATTTGTTCGTATTAAGCAAACAAGGCTTATTAGAGTCTATCGCAAGAACAAGATGGGAACAATAGTAAATAAACACATAAGGAATGATTCACTGAAAAATACCATGAGTGGTCAATGTTAGGAGTATTGATTATGATAAAGATGACTAATTGGATGATTAGTCAAGAGCACACAGTTAAGGAATAGTAAACGACAATTATACCATCTCGAAAGTTATCAAGTATATTATGAAGAGGCACGAACTATAAACAATAAAGAACAATTAATTATATTTCACCCGCACCCTTCATATTTCATAGCACATACTTATATTCAACCGATCGGCTCTCCAAATCATCATTGAAGAATATTTAATATAAGCTTATACAACCCCTTTGGAATCGCTCATTTACAGAGCATAAAAGGTTGCTGCCACAACCCCTGGTGCAAGGATTATAATCGCGTATCAGAGACGGCATATCTCTGCCTGAAGTTTACATGTAAACCTGTAACTACAGCATATAATCCATTTGAAGATCAGAGACAGATTTACAAGATCTAGTGCATATAAAATATTGTAACATCAGAAATAGCCTTTACACGTAAACACGTTCTGAGACTGCAGAACCATCTGATCACATTGAGAGGATTCACAGTGCATTTGGAATTACCAATCATATGTATATTCTGTCATATTCCATTATCATTGCCATTCATTATTGCAATTCCATTATGGTAGCATTTGAAATTACCAGTCATATTTATAATTCATTATCTCGTATTCATAATTCATTGTTATTGCATTCATTGTTCTAAATAGTTCATAAATCTGCATTCCTTGCACATTGCATTAAGAAGGAATTCAGTAATTCACGTACTGTCCAAATAATCATAAAAGGGGACATTACACATTGTATGAGCAAAGGACAGAAAACCTTGTCCATAGAGATCATTCTCACTCAGAGATTGCATTTGGGCTGAAGGAAATTTGGCGGATTGTTGGTTGCTTCTTTTCCAATTTCCAAGTTTACTTTGCCTGTTGTTTGGAGTGCTTTTCAAGCATAGTTTTTTGATTTTTCTATTGTGTGAGATTTATGAACAGTTACAGCAGCATGCTTCTGTTATTGAGTCTGTAATTAGTCCTATGTATCATTATTTTCATTTGATGAACAAACTATTTCAGTTGGAGAAGTTTGGAGTAGCTCAGGTAGCATTGTTAAGGCATAGTTTGGTGATTTGGGTATAGAAGTTTGATGTGTGAAGCCATAGTCAGGTTTTCTGTTATAAATCTGATTTTCAGACCTGTTATATGTTTTTTTATGTCAGAAAATCAATGCAATAATGTTTATAACTTTATTGAGAGTTCTCTGACAGGTTGTCTATTTTGCTACAAGACTAGTTAGCTAGTTTGGATGTTTTCATTGCATGGCATAACTATTTTCAAATCAAATTTTCAGATCTGAATTATATTTCTGATTTTTTGAGGATAAGGACATTACACTACTGGTGCCAAAGCTTCTAGGAATTGCTGGAGAAAGATGACAGAGTGAAGGTTTTTAGACACAAAATGTTCATTCTGTCAGGACACCAGAGTGACCAAGTATGCTAAGCCATGTGCAAATTGGGGACAGCCTAAGTGTTTTAATTTGACCTTAGCCGAATTCTCAGTGGAATCTTGTGTAGATGAGGTAAGGAGAGTAGAAATAGAATAAGTCTGCAGGTAGTGAACTTGTAAAGTTGGATAGAACCGAGAATTGTTCATGTGTGGACCGCCACAAACCAGGTAGAAGCCTGTGCCAGAAGGTGTGGTGAATGGGTGGTGGGATGGAAAATCAATATTGAATTTTCCAGTATCTTAACTGATGAGCCTGAAGAGCTTTATGCACAATTTTAAGAGCAACCTGAGAATTTTGCATATGCAGGTGGGTGTTGATGGAGTGAACTCACTAAATCATGTACAAGGAGAGATTGGCAACAGCTGACACTAAGGAAATGTAAAAAAGGACTTGATGAATAGCTGGGCTAGGTGTGGAAGGGAAACATGCAACTTGCTTATATTTTCTAGCAGTAACAGTGTAATCAGATAAGGATTGAATAAACAGTTGATGGCCAAAAGAGGCTATAATCAGATGGACTTGTCCAATAAATGAGATTTCGTAATTGAAGATTGTTGTATAATTCAGGGTTAGTGAAGAACACCTGGATCTCTAAGAGTAAAAGCTTTGATTCTCTAAGAATACTTGGGTGCAGTGCAAATTGTTGAGAAGAATGCAGATCATCCAAATTCAGAAGTCCATCTTGCAAAAAATTCTACAGAAGTTCATTGGTATTTTCACTGGATTGGAGGAGGTTCTTTCTCTCCACTGTTGAAAGTGGGATATCACTCAGAGTGTTATGCTGGTAGCAAAATCTTGTACTTTGTCTAAGATGAGCCTTGATGGACTAGAAAGAAAATGCAAGTTATGAGCCTAGATCTAGATGAATGAAAACAAGTTACACAAAGCACGTGCCAACAACAAATTATGCAGAATGCAAATGTCAACTGTATTCCAACATCGGGGATGTGAAAAAGATATGATACAAAAGGCTGTACATAAATATTTAGGCCTTTTGAATGCATGAATCAAGAAGACGACATATCCAAGAGGTCACGAATTTAACTCTTGATCACTCCTAATCAGCAGGTAACAAAATTTAAGTAAGAAATCAAAAGTGTAACTACCTCGGTGAATCAGTTTAACTCAATCTAACTAAGACAGAGGTGGCCTCAATTGAATAGAGGTGACAGCTAACTATTGTCAATCAAGAATTGATGAGGTAGTGGTAGCACTTGTATACCTCAAGACAGTGAAAACATGTCATTATTAGTATTCAAAGTCAAACTTAATAGATATGTAGAATAACACAATTGAGATAGAAAAATATCCGATTACTGTATGAATTTTACTGCAAGAAGTTGCATATTGTGAGGCAATGGGGTGGCAGAAATACTTGTGGGCATGATTGACATAACCAAAAGAAGGGTAGTTAATTAAACTTAAATGGATAAGAGAATATAAGTAGGAGGCGATTGTGCAGAAACACAGAAAAATATCTTGCAAATATTGAATGAAGTAATCTGACAACATTAGTCAAAGCAATAACCAGTCTTGCAGAAACATTCTGTGTGAGAATGGTCGTTTTGAAAACTTCAAAGTCCCATATTTATTTGCTGCTGAAATTCCAGCCTTCAAAACTTGTTAGTCATTATTGGAATTAACAAATATTGCATGATGAGTAGAAGACACTGATTGATGTCGAAGTTTGAAATAGAAAAAACCTAGATTAGTAGGTTAAAATAAATATAGTATATGGAGTATTTCTCAAATATGGTGACAATGCAGAGGGAGATATTAATAAAATTCACAATTGTGGAGATAAAAATTTTCCCTGTTAAACTGATATTCGTAAGAGTAGATTTTAAAATTGGTTTCACGACAGAATAAAGACGCTGACACTCTGATCTTATTACAATAGATAAGCAAAACATCCCAAGGTACAGGTGAGCCACGTCCAATTTTAAAGACAACCAGTTTTCAATTTAAATTGCATAACTTCATTCTAAATTCTCATCCCTTTATTACAGTGTCTTTCCATATACATAGGTATGGAAATATTTTCTAAAATTGACTATCCTTTGCTTCATCTCAAACCAATCTAAAAAAAACTGATCTCTGCTTCAACATAAAACAGTTCAACAAATATTTACTCCTTGTTTGATCACAAAGCAATTTAAAATTTCCTACCAAAAATCTATCTATAGCCTTTGCGTGGCTTTATTTGTTCGATTTCTCTCAAATAAAAATAAACCTTTTCTTAACAATGTTACTAACTTAGCTAGATCACAACTCATCATTGAGTGTGCCCTCCCCAATATCAATGGATCCTTTCCCAATCACATTTTTATATGTATGATTGCCCATCAAAATCGGTGCCATGTCGCAAGGCTCAAATGAAGAGAGCATAGACTGCAAAGATGCCACATGATGAGAAGCCCCTGAATCTAGAAGCCATCTCTCTGAATCATGACCTGTAGTAGCACAAAGAGCTTTTCCTTTGTTCTTACCTGTCCCAAAAGTGTGACTCTTTTCCTTATCAAATTCTGCTTGTTGAGAAGAAGAAGCTGAAGTAGACACTCTTGAAGGCAAATTGATTCTATTCTTCGCAAGAAGATGCTTCAATTCATCAATATCCTTCTTATAACAATAGTGTTCTTCATGTCCGTCCTTGTAATATCCCCATCCCGTAAGTAAAAACTATAATCAATTAAACAAGTTTAAATTAAAGATTTAAACTTAGTATCATTAAGGATATCTTTCAATGGGAGACATTTGTGACTAGAGAAGAAGAACCATGTAAGTCAAATGCTCTATAGCAACATTATAATTACAAATGGAGGTTGATATCGATGAAGATAGAATCGTCTTTACCCAAGTGACGATTATGGACAATCAACGGTAACAAATACAGTATCGATCATCTGATATAACAGAGGATCAATCATCAGTTATAGAATGGACAGATCGATAGAGAAAGCATAATGTCAATAAAATCTATATTGATCTACATGATATTCGATAATCATCACAATGACTAATATTGTTGATCGAGCTAAAGACAAGGATTAGTTGCAGGCAATAACAGTGTATTAAGAGATTGGTTAATGAAGAGCAACAGCAACTTGTATAATTGCTAATGATCAACATTCCTTAATGAGATCGATGAGCATAATCAAGAATATTCATTTGTGAAATCAATATTATGCAATCTTAAGTTGATAATGATTGAGACAAGCATGATCAAATGTATATCTTTATAAGAGGCACGATGTTAATTAGTTGTCAGCAATTATAACAATCTAGACACCGATTACAAATGAAAGGATACAGCTATTAGTAGTAATGAAAGGAGGTGATAATGAATAGACATAAGGCATGTCTTCTGGAAGGCAACTCATCCTTCCATTCAAATGATATATGAAGGCATTCTTTTCAACTTCAGAAAAATTCATATTGGAGATTATATGAATTGATAAACAAATATAATTTCCCTTGTGGAGCGCTCGATAAGAGCATAGCAGGTTGCCATCGCATCCAACGGTGCAAGTATTTTATATTACATATCAGAGACTGCATCACCATCTTTAAAAGCATATTTAATTATTGATACATTAGAGATGACTTCCCTCATCAGAGAATCAGAGCATACTAAAGTCAAGAACATCAGATACAGCCTATATCTCTGCTAGTGAGATTATTTGTCAGCCTGTACATACAGGGTGAACAACACAATATATATCAGAGACAGCTAATAAAGTTGTAGAGCACATTTCACATTGTTACATCAGATACAGCCTTTATATTCTTTATATGTATAGCTTTTCTTGAAGCGTATGCATTTAGAATTACCAGGGATTCTGCATTTGGCTCTATCATTCAGCTTGTATATGCATTTGTACAGTCATATCATTAAATCAATTGCAATATTTACTTCATTATAAGTTGCAGTTTGGATAAATAAATCAATTGTTCAAAGTAGAATTGTATAAAGTCCGTAGTGTCTCATATTTGGCAAAAAGGGGACATTACAGTCCTTGCAATATGCACAAGTACGCTTCTTCTTAGATGATTCCCCCTTAGAAGATGATGAAGAATTGCCTTGATGTGGAGAGGATGATTGTGCTTTCTCTTCTTTTGGCTTGCCTTGTTTCTGCTTCTTATGGGAACCTTATCCTTGACTCCCTTGATTCCCATGATTAGCCACCAAAGCTTGTGACTTAGATGACTTAAGAATCCCCATGTTGATCAACTTTGACTACTCCAACATCAACATTTTTGTGAAGGCATCAAATGATGGTGTAGTGAATGAACTACCCACTGTCAACTGATGGGTTTGGCTAGAAACAAATGCTACATACTCAGATGGAAGCTTGCCCAAAAAATTGTAGATCAACTGTGCATCCTTCTTGTCAATTCCACAATACTTGAGCTTTGCTCTTAGCTCATTTTCTTTAGTAACATAGTCTTGAATAGTATCAAAATCCTTGGGATCCAACATGGTGAGATCATTGTCAAGCTGATAACCCCTAATCTCATCAACTTGACCATAAAATTGACAAAATTTGTCCCAAGCTTCTTTGATTGTGGTACATTTTTCAATGTGAAAGATGAGATCCTTTGATACATATTATGTGGAGTTAAAAGAGGAAACTTAGGTGAACCCATAATGCAAAAAATGAAAGAGGACATGAGACAACGAGAGGCACAATCACACGAGAACCCCTCAAATTCACTCAATCAAAAAACCCTCCCCCCCTCCACAAAATAATGATTTTGGCACTTTATATATAGTGTGTGTACAATTGCAATTTGCAAACAAGGCAAAGTGGACTTCCGATTTCAATGATTACAACTACCACAAATAGGCTA
This sequence comes from Thuja plicata, assembly GCA_018584345.1. Lineage (NCBI taxonomy): Eukaryota > Viridiplantae > Streptophyta > Pinopsida > Cupressales > Cupressaceae > Thuja > Thuja plicata. The sequence continues at coordinate 3,878,031 of MU228374.1, read as the reverse complement.
TAGTAGACTCAAATGAGAAATGCATAAGATCCCTCAAAGATCCAAGCAAATACAAGTGCCAAAATAAGCCAAAATAGACCAAATGTTGAAAGTGGTGTCTACTCACAATGGCTATAATCTAATAGCAAAAATGAGTAGACAAAAAATTATACACTTACAAAAAAATCAGCACCTGAAAATGTGTCCATGTGAGCCTGAACGGAGCCCCACAAGTTGCAGAATCGAGGATTGGACAAGTACAGTCATGTAAAACTGAGATTTCTGGAAAATTTGTCCATCAAAATCAAAAAAACATGTACAAGAGCAAAGAGCCCGAAATTCTACTCTTCATAATTTAAAATGCATCAAAAAAGGAGTCAGAGTGACCAAGTTATGGGGTTTCAAAGTTCGTCTGCAAAATTAAAAAATGCAAATGGAGGGGGCAAAAAAATTTCAAGTATGTTGAGATAATGCTAACGTCAGAACTTCGAGGGATTAAAATTGACGGTCTACTAGTCATCGCAAAAAAAGGATCACTGCCACATGGCAAATCTTGAGTGGGTTGTAGAACTGACAGTTTAAAAATGATGTGTCCATTGATTTGGCGTTTTGCATGGTGTTTGACCTAGCGTGTATCATTCACGTGGAATGCTCCAAGATAGCCACGTGTCAAAAGGTGGTTGGCTCTTGTGTCTGCAGTGGGTCTCGGCACTTCTGCGTTCTTTGACTGTTTTGCACCATGAGAATTATCCCACATATGTTGTGTGACAAACTATTTGGCAATTTAAATAGTAAAATACTCCATCGAAAATGTGAAGATGATGTCATGAGGTGCTTGATTGTGAGGAAGAATGGTTGTTGGAGCTTGAAAAGTTTTAATGGAATGTTTTCATCAGGCGAGGAGTTGGGACTGTTGTAGGTCCCGCCAGTGACTGTGGTCGCTAAGGAATTGAGAGTCGGTACAGGCCCTTTAGTGAGTGTTGGTCGCTGAGTGGAACTGCTGGTGAGGAGTCGTCGGGAGTCGTGGCAACAAATGTCGCAGTGGACACCTAGAGTCAAGACACTGAGGCCGAAGAACTGCCAGAAAATTTGCCGAGAAGGTTGGGACTGTTGAGGAGGATCAGCCAGCAAGTAGTCTACGAACACGGTATAGCCCTACCAAAGATATATGGCTTCTCCAAGAAAGTACTGCCTCTGCAAAATGATAGAGAATAATTGCGAAAAGACTAAAAAATGCAAAGAACATTTTTTTTTTTAAATGCTATCATATCGCTTGCGCAGGTGGGTTGTACATCGGCCCTATGAAAAAAAAATTGCCCCGAAAATAACTTTCACCAAATATGGCCAAATTTATGGTAAATTTTTACTGAAACAACCTCCCAGATGCAATGGTGAGCTCTGATTTGGCATAGTGCACTCTTAAAAAATGTCGGTCCTCAAATCTGCAGGGATGTCAACCACAAACTCATGAAGATCTCTCAAAAGGCTACGCAATGGTGCTCCAAAAGGCTACGCAATACCATGTAAGAATTTGCCAATAATAACAACCCAAGATTTAAAGGCTAATGAATAGCACAATAGAGAGAAATAATATGATAAGAATAAGTTGTATTCTCACCAAGAATGCAATACAATATGATCAACTAGATCAATACCATTACTAATGGATTAATTTACAATGTAGATGTGTCTGCTCATATAAGCAAGGCAATAAGAGACCATGATAAAGAGGAGATAACTTATCGCCCACACAAGATGGAATCACATGTCCACCAAAGGTAGATCATCCTCCATTGTGCAATGAAGTACGTGCAACATGTGGAGGATGATAAAGTGATAAATGCACTAAAGGTGGAGACAAAACATAAAGTGGAATGTGATAACAACTATCACCACCTAAAGCGGAATTTCTCATATACCACGTGTAAATAAAGTTGCAAACTCCTAAGTGTCTCAAATGCAAACTAATATGTATGCATTATCCTAAGTAAGCTTAAGTAAAGTGTAATTAGGTGAATAGTTAATAAAACCAACACATCTTTACTTTTAATTTGCATGGAATGTCTTCAATATCATGTATGCTTTTATTTTTTTGTATGGATATAATATCATGTTTGAACCGCATTGTAGAACTTTCATGAAATGTGTTGGGTGCATTACATTTCAGGCCTGCCTGAATTGATCAATCTCCAATCATTATAAAGAATGAATCAGATCTTTCAGTTGGGCTTCTAAATCTATCCAGATGCCATTTATTTTCAAGATAAAATCAAACGTGAAACTACATTGGATTGCAGCTATAGTAATGTTTCATTCATCTACTTGTCCAATCAAAGTCAATGCTTCGGCAGCATCGCTTCAAATTGAATTTGCAATACGCAGCACGATCAATATACTTATAAAAATAAATCCTGTGCCCCAAGAATTGCATATTGTCCATAATTTTGGATATTTTTTTGTTAGGATAACTTGAGGCTGATTGCCTCATCCTGATGATGGATCATGGAATGTGATCCATAATGTTCATGCAAACAAAACTCACAGTTTATTCCAGAAGCATTTAATCAATTTGTACCTTATCAACCTTGTCAATAGCACACAAGTGCTTGACCCACCTAGCAATTACCAATAGCACTTCTTGGAGATCAAAACAACACAGTTGCTCATTTTTGTCACTTTTGTGGAACTAAAGAGCATGACAGACATTTTCTCCTTGCATGCATAGGAGCATGGATTTGTTCACTAGAGAGGTTTACAACATTGAACTAGAAATACAAGAGAGTAGTAAAACTTATATCCTAACAATCTAATCAGCAGAATATTTTTCAAACAAAGAAGCAAACAACAACGAGGAAGTAATGGAATGTGATGTACCGTTTCAGATTTGGCACTTCACAAGCTTGACTTCCACCGTTCGGCACCTTCACCCCACAACACTTCCACTGTACAACACTTCCACTGTACAACCCTTCACTTCCACCGCACGATGCCACACTCCACCCGTACGGCCAGTCATCAACTCCACACGTACGAAACTACCACCACACGGTCAGCTTCCACTTGTAAGGCTCCACTCCACACGTACGGCTCACACAGTACGTCACTTGGCACTTGACACTTGGCAGTTGGCAGTTGGGAGTTGGCAATTGGAAATTGGCGCTCGGCACTCGGCACTTAGCACTTGCCACTTGCCACTCGGCACTCGGCTCAGCACTTAGCACTTGGCACTCAGTACTTGGCACTCAACACTTGGGAGTTGGCACTCGGCACTCGGCACTTCGCACTTGGCTATTATTGAAATCCAAGGTAACACAACAAACCACAAAAAATGAAATGATATCAATTGGAGACATATTCTCAAATCATATCCAGATGCACAAATCTGGTTCAATAGGCAGAATAGGGTGAGGAGTTACTCCCATCGAAACTTCAAATACAGAATAGGGGGATCTTGCACCTCCGAAACTACAACAGTACAGAACTCCAACTGGAATTCACGAATACAAAGAAAACATCAAATTCCCCATTCTACCTACAATGCCATGCGTGGCCTTATAAAGGGCTCTGAGAAACTTCCCGAAAGGTTACAAATAGGCAGACATACTTTATTTATTATTTTATTACTTGGGCCCCCTTTTATTAATTAATTAAAGGTCCTGTTGGGACTGAAAAAAGAAGTAAGGGTTTTTGAAGTACCATATTAAAATTTTGCATTTTAACCCCCATAAGTGCTTTTTGAGCCTATTTGCCCTGATGAATTCCTGAGGTCTACCATGCATGTAAGGTGCTAATTACTCTTGTTTAGGCATTTGAAGACATCCCCGGTCATTAATTTCAAGTTTTGAGTTATTTCGTGATGTCTTGTTTCGAGCACTTGTCAAAATCTGCATTTATGCCTAAGTGTCAATCTGTGGTAACAGGCCTAGTTTGCCTTTGAATATCTTGCACCCAGAAATGTTTCATGACCCGCCACTTTGGGGATATTGAGTATGTGTATCAGAGAACTTATGTTTCGAATCCCAAGTCATTTTGATATGTTTTGACTAACTAGGTTTCAAATCCCTCAAAGTTGGTAGTTTACTGTTGTCATGCATTGTGCAATTGATCAGAATTCTGAGTAGCCTTGTTTGACTGACTGTAACTTTTGACCTTGTGACCTAATTGAAAAAATCCCTTTTGTACTCCATTATAGAGGTCAAATACTTTTTGTGTCTCCGTCTTCAGGTCATGACAAGTCCATTTGGTCAGTTTGCTAAGCCCATTCCATTTGCAGTTTCTATCAGTATGCCAAACTGTCAAATGCAGATTTCTGAATGACCTACTTTGAGGTCTTCCAATTTTATACCCTGTCAAATGAAATGGATAATTGAAAGCTCCCCGATATTCTAGGCATGGAAATGTGCTATCCTGATGATTTCCAAGTTATGACGAATCCATTTGTCCAATTTGCCAATCCGATTCCATTTGCAATTTCTAATATTTTGCTGTAGATCAGTTCCACAGCTTGGTCGGAGGCCCTGTTTGCGAGGTTATATCTTGAATGTTGTGATTGGTCAGATCAGGCAAGTGGTTGCCCTGAATTATAGACAAAATTTACTTCAAGTGTGCCAGGTCTCAGATCCTGAGGGTTTTGTTTGCACACTTTCCAAGTTTCTTTCCATTTGCAGAAATCGGTATTCCTTATCTTTTCGGTTTCCTGCATTTCCAAGTGGCTACTTTCGAGGGGTCGCCAAATGTGCCTGGATAATTGTCAAGAGGCGCCCTTCTAGATCTGTATTCTCCATATAGCATACTTCCAGTATCCAGAGGCTTGAATTCCCAGGAGGTCTTTTGACATGTTTTCGAAGCCGAAACCAAATGCAATTCATTGCTGTTGGACAGGGTAATTTGCGGAATTGTTGTAAAGAGGCGACTTGGGCGATTAAAATCTTTGGACCTGTTGGGTCTCGTCAGATATCATTTTGCAGTATGGAGGAATGCTAACCATAGGACGCATGTGCCCAGCGCCGTGTCCCAGTTACTTGATTTCGTCAGTTTTTGAAACCAGCCTCGGAGGCCAGATGCCATTAATGAGTTAAGTTTTGCAAAATTGTAATAAGTTATTTAAAGCCCGCCAATTTGATGCCTCATCGTCCAAGTTGCATGGATGATCAAGTGTGATTTGTCAAAGATGAAATTGGTTTTCAGAAGAGGCAATCTTTGAATCAACATCTCAGGGACTTGTTGTTTGTTTGCAAAGTTCAATATGCAACTTATGTGGTTTTAAAATATATATTATTTTAATCAATTGTTGATTTAAATAATGGTTTTTATACAAACATGAGGTGCCTTAAGTGGTACTTCCAAGAAGATAGAGGATCTACAATTGTTTAGAGTGGATTTTGCACAAGGAACCGCGCAGCATGATGGTCTCCAGTTTAAGCGGAATGTGAAGCATAGACAAGGGCACATGAAGTGCTACGGAAAACCAAACTTGATCTATGCAATAAACAAAAAGATGTTAGAGAGTCTTAAGCCACCTCTTGCTGAAATGTTAGTAAAAAAATTATTAGAAGCATGTCCAAGGCAGCAGATGTAGGAGATGTCTGCGTGAGATACGTGGAGGTAGTCAAGGGGAGACTCAAAACATATTAACAACCATTTCAAATGCCAAATGACCAGTTCAGCGTTGAATTTAAGTGGGATTTGGAAATCTGTTTTTCAAAAGTAAAAACATTGAAAACATTGTTGGAAATGCATAAGGGGCTGCGCAGAAGGCAAGGCACTGCCAGCACATAAAACTGTATGGAGTCCACACAGTAAAACAAAGAGTGAACATATTTTTAAGTGCATTTGGCAAATATAACACCAGACAAAGGCCACGCATTGATATGAACTTTCAAGAATATACAATTGGCAAGTGTAAAGCAGCCTCCCAGCCCGTGCTCAAAATGGAAGCTTCAATTCAAAACAAATGCAATTTGCAGATGCGAAAACTTTACACACAGTCAGCGCATGGAAGTAAAGAGACACCATCTCATGAAGCGCAATGATTGCAGGATGGTGTGCACAGAATGGATTTGTTTGTAAGGCGTTAGAAACTTTCAAGCAAATGCGATGGACAGGTGTAAAGCCAGATTAAACAACCTTTACCAACATACTCCCTGCCTGCGCTAGAATGGAAGCTGTGGAAGAATCTGCAGGGCACGTGAACTGTTTGACCAGGATGCCTCAAAGAGATGCTGTCTCATGGAAGGTTGTGATTGAAGGAAGTTTTAAACTTGCAAGCGATACAATCTGCAGGCACCAAGCTAGATCTCACAACCTTTGCCAACAGTGAGCCCACGCCAAACATTGAATTGGAGAAGCCTGCGCCAATTTGGGGGCTGTCAAGATGTTTTAAAAACTTTAGAAACTTTGAAGCAATGTAATCTACAGGTGTAAAGTTTCATCCACGACCTTGCCAGTGTCCTCCCAGCCCATGCCAAAATAGATTTGAGTGTAAAACTTTAAAATGTTCAAGCAAATGCAGTTGGCAGGTGTAGTTTCTTTGAAAGTCTACGCCAGAGAAAGAGGAGGCTGCCCAAATGATTGCTGGATATGTTCAAGATAGATTTGTTGACAAGGCATTCAGCCTTCAATTAAATGCAATCACAGGTGTAAAAGCCAAGTTTGACAACCTTTGCCAACATACATAACAGTTAAAATGTTTCAAACAACAGCCTTCAAGCATAGCGATCGGTTGGTGTAAAGCCAAATTCCACTGTCGGCATCTTCCCTGCGAATGCAAATCAAGGTGGAGGCATAGACCAAGGTGTAAAGTTTGCAGAGGAGACCAGTGCATGGAGCTTTTTGAAGAGCCTGCGTTATTTTTCATAAAAGATTAAAATCTGTCAAATTCCATGCAATGCAATTTGCAAAAGGGAATCCACAGCAGGAGGCGCCCAGCCTTATGGAGGAAGATTTTCACACCAATCAGCAATCAAACATTGCCATGGGTGAGCAGCATCTACAGGAAGTTTGAAAGTTTGAGAAATGAAGAGGCATTTATCCCACATTCCCAGTGCATTGTTCATTTTTAGTATTTATATACTAAAGGGCATCATATATGAAATAAGTAAAAGAACCAAGAGGCCATTTGGTGGGACTCTTGGGTTGGAGGAGGTAATGCGCGGTGGGCCCCACCCTAATTTTGGACGAAAAAGCACAGATGACAAGTGGCGCCCAGTGGATAGTCAGCGAATCAAAGGACGCCACGTGGCGCCAAGTGGACTTGCGGACCAATCAGAGGGTGACACTTGGCGCATTCTGGTGAGAAGTGCAGATTTCATAATATTTTTATTTTGAAATTCTTTCAACAAATGGTTAAAGAGTGAGCAACTTCCACAAAATCCAAGGGCTTGCTTATTGGCTTAATGGAAAGATGCACACCATCTAACCAATAAGCCATTAAGCCCTTGCGACAAGTGTCACATGCTGGTGCATTGTGAGAAAATAATGAATTAATTGAAATAATCAATTAAATTCATCACAAAAAGCAAATGGTTAAAAAGTGAGCAACTTCAAAAAGATCTAAGGGTTTGCTTAATGGCTTAATGGGAAGATGATCACCATCTAACCATTAAGCCAATAAGCCATTGGCCCACTTGGCACTTCAGACACATGGCACCCAGTGAATCTGCATGCCAATCAGAGGCTGCCACGTGTCACTTTTTGGAAAAAGGTTTTGAAATGGTATTAAAAGGCTTTTAAATCCGTGAGATTGAAGTATTAAAATTAACTATTATTCAATAGTCAAACTATTGAACTAATGCATAATTTTAAATATTTCAAAGTATTTAAAAGTTCAAAACTGAGAATATGCACGGGAAGACAAACTGGAA
>MU228374.1:3791350-3869140 GCA_018584345.1 Thuja plicata | reverse complement strand
AATTAGCCTTTTCTTGCCCCTCAATTTGTATGAAGAAGCAGATTCATGTGAGTTGGACTAAGATCCCCAAGTCTAGTTTGCGTATTCTCTTTTAGAATTGAAGGATACAAGAAAAAGAGCTAACAGGTCCTTTATAATATTATTTAAATTTTGGGACCACTTAATTAATTCGCTTTATTAAAAATTTGGGGACATTACAAATCATCGTCGCCCAAAGATTGTTTGCCCTCAAGCAATCCGTCATCAAACGATTTGCCCACTGCGACGCTCAAGGATCCCAAACCAAGCGCGGACATTGATAGCCATATGCACTGAAAACTCCATGCCACAACATGTCCTCGTGTACACACCTGGATGTAGGCGAGAAGAGTAAATCTCCATCAAGCTTCCATTGCTCCACTCTGATATAAATGTTGCCATGCCCAAAGTCATCACGATCCCACTGAAGCCAGTCATCAAACACATGGATGCTAACGTGCCAATCAATCTCTTGCAAAAAATGATGGTCTAGAATCTCAAAACTCAAGTGCAACTAGTTCTTCCTATGAGGAAGCCACTCTTTCTCAAAAGCAATGATCATGTATGTTGCATGTTCTACAAAAGGAAGAACTCCGTACTCAACCAACTGTAGACCTTGCCCATGAAAATGATCATTGGCAGAGTTTGTGTCTCCATGCAGTTGATCGATCAATGTTGACTTGGCAAGCTCCATGCAAGCACCCTCTTCAACCTTTTGGTTGTCATATAGGCTTAGGTGTTCTCCACTTGTAGGTGCAATGACAAGATTTAGCAGATCCTCGTGTGACTGAAGTGACCCTATGATCATGTCTTCATCCTCCTCATGTAGTGTATCACTCTTATTATCGTTACCAACTTCCTCACACTTGTGCAAATGAGACTTTAGTTTTTCTTCACAATGCTTGAATACATTATTGACCAATCTACATGCAGCAATAGAAGGAATGCATTCTAGATTACAAACAACCCATAGCATAGATATGATAGGTTGGGATATTACCTCCATCTCTTCAATACACAAAATCATAACGCTCTCCATTGCAACAAAAACCATATTATCATGGTACTCCTTGATTGTGACTAAGAAGTGATGAAACATATCATGGATCAAATCTTGTAATCCCAAACCCAAAAGGAGGTTACTCACTTTGCTTTTTGCACAAATTTCAAGTATTGTAAACCTCCTTGCGAAAGTGTCGCTATTGTTGTCATCAAGGCTCTGAAAGCTATCAATTATCAAGTGCAATATCTCTTTCATGGTGTCATCGCCGTATGGTACTCGAGGGGTCGAGATCCTCAAAATATCACTCAAGCATGAAGTAGTTGCTAACTTAATATCCTTGTCATGGTGTCTCAACAATCTTGGTTGTCTTAAGGCAATCTCAATCGGAGCAAGGATCCTCTGTATAAATATTGAAGGTGACTAGTCCACCTTACTAAAACATGCTTCCAATATATCTAATGGAATATCCACACCATTGTTAAGTTCTTTGCCAATCTTTTGTAGTGCATTCAACGACCATTGTTCATCATTGGGAGCCATACTACGATCCAAACCCCCAAACTCTCAATCTCCCCGACAGGCTAGCAAGGTCACCAGCTCTGATACCACTGTGATGTATCGTTTCAGATTTGGCACTTCACAAGCTTGACTTCCACCATTCGGCACCTTCACCCCACAACACTTCCACCGTACAGCCCTTCACTTCCATCGTACGAAGCCACACTACACTTGTACGACCAGTCGACAACTCCACCCGTACGAAACTACCACTGAACGGTCAACTTCCACTCATACGGCTCCACTCCACATGTACGGCTCACACCGTACGGGACTTGGCACTTAGCGCTCGACTCTCGCCGCTTGGCACTTGGCACTTGGCACTTGGCACTTGGCACTCGGCTCTTGGTAGTTGGCTATTATTGTAATCCAAGGTAACACAGCAAACCACAGAAAATGAAATGCTATCAATTGGAGACTTATATTCTCAAATTATACCCAGATGCACAAATCCGATGCAAGTGTCGATTCGCCCCACAACACTTCCACCGTACAGCCCTTCACTTCCATCGCACGAAGACACACTCCACCCGTATGTCCAGTCGACAACTCCACCCGTACGAAACTACCACTGCACGGTCAACTTCCACTCATACCACTTCGCTCCACATGTACGGCTCACACCGTACGACACTTGGCACTCGGCAGTTGGCACTTAGCGCTCGGCGCTCAGCTCTCGACGCTTGGCACTTGGCACTTGGCACTTGGCACTTGGCGCTCAGCTCAGCACTTGGCACTCAGCACTTGGTAGTTGGCTATTATTGTAATCCAAGGTAACACAGCAAACCACAGAAAATGAAATGCTATCAATTGGAGACTTATATTCTCAGATTATATCCAGATGCACAAATCTGATTCAACAGCCAGAATAGGGTGAGGAGTTACTCCCACCGAAACTACAAATACAGAATAGGGAGGATCTTGCACCTTCAAAACTGCAACAGTACAGAACTCCAACTGGAATTCATGAATACAAAGAAAACATCAAATTCTCATTCTACCTACAATGCCACACACGGCCTTATAAAGGGCTCCAGGAAACTTCCCGAAGGGTTACAAATACGCTGACATACTTTATTTATTAATTAAAGGTCCTTTATAATATTATTTAAATTTTGGAACCACTTAATTAACTAATTTAATTTATTCGCTTTATTAAAAATTTGGGGACATAACATGGAACCCAAGAGTCATGCTCTTGTTGTTCAAACCCAAACAAACAAATGTCATATGTATCAGGAATACATGTGATGGCCTATTCAAGACAGTTAAGCAAGCATTCTTGTAAAGAGTGTAGAAGAATGTTAATGTGAACAAAACTTACTCCATGAAGAAGCAAAGGCATAGAGAGTGTTCCATCTTTCTAGGAAATATCATCACAAGAAGATGAATCATGAAACAATCACGGAAGTTTGTGTTACAAATGAACTACGGAAGAAGTCCATCAATTGGATGGATAAAACAAAGATTTCCTTGCAGGTAAGCCAATTGAGAAGAATGGTCATCAGCTCCATGACAATGGTAAGAGTTTACTTTTCAATCAAGCAAACCTAGGTTTAGAATTGTACAAGACCAAAAAGGAGAGAGAGAGAGAGAGAGAGATTGTGTCCAAAACTTAGCCACATAAGGATTTTGTGTGTAATGAAAGAGAAATTATCAAAGAGGTTCTCTAATATTTTATGTATTCCTTCTTAGGATCTAACAACAGACACAAAGACAAAAGACTTCCCAAACCTAAAGAGTACTCAAATCATCTTGAACTTAAAAGTGCTAAAACTTTCTCCATCCAAGGCTTACATAAAGCCTCTAGAGTGAAATCTAATCAAGTTCTATTAGCAACCCTAAGAACATTATTTAATGTCCATCAACCTCAAATTGAGCGTTCTCCAATAACTTGAAGAAATTCAATTTAAAGTCATTGCTCTTCTGATGAGTTGGCATATGACGTAACTCAAATGAAATCAAGACGAGGGCACTAAAACTCATAATTCCATGATCATTTTTCCCCAACTTATCATAGGTCAAAGGTTACAAGAATGCATCAACCTATTCTTGAGGATCACCATGGGTTGAGATGGGTTCTATATTGATTCAAAGTTGAAAAGGAAAGGGTTGTATTTGTCCTTCCATTAAATGAATCTGAGATGTCCCCTTCCTAATTTGCCTTAGAATTTGCCCTAAAATCACAATTGCAACAAATTAGGGTTAGAGTTTTGGCTCACCAAATAAAGCTTTCCTCAATATTGCGACCCTAGATTCGGATCCTGCAAAACAACATGAAGAAAAACATATGCCCCACATCTACAACCATATATCTAATCATTTAGTCAAACTATATTAGAAAACATATTGGGATAGAGACATGATGGGTCCCCCCGAAGCCATTTCTAAACCAAGCATGAGAGGGATGTATATCACAACCCCTTTGCTTGGCGGCTTATATCTACTTTCCCCAATCATATCTTCTCTCCCTACATACAATTGCCACCATGTGAAATCAGGTTGCAGTTGTAAGGGGTGACTTGACTTAGTGAGTGCTTTTTTGTCATAGGCCGCAACAATCCTACTAGGACAACCTCCTCAATAGCCTCTCAGGACCCTTCTCTTACACCTTAGGCCCTTTCCCTTTCAAGGTGGATTTTAGACAGTATGCATAACTATTCTCTATTACCATCTTGTGGAGTCAAGTGGAGGTAGTAAGGGTGACTTGACTTAGTGAGTGCCTTCTTGTCCTAGGCCGTAATGGTCCTACTAGGATGACCTCATCACTAGCCCCTCACGACCCTTCTCTTACACCTCAAGCCCTTCCTACAAGGTGGGTTGAAAACAATCAAGCACATCCTATATTCTACTAATGAGCATTCATCTACTAATGAGCATTCATTTAAACATCATCTATTATTTATATGCACATAGATATAATTGTACCACAATTACTTGTAAGAAGGAAGGATGTTGAAGATGGATGATCTGATATAATATCAGCCTGCCGATCTGAGGATAATTTCTTGGATGCAAATGTTGATCAATCTCTATGAATAGATCTTAGTCCTTTGGTGTGTTCTTCGTGCTGATTTCTTAGATAGTCCTTGATGATTATATTTGGTGATGCAAGGATCTACTGAATGTATTAATTGTTGAATGATCTGCTCACGTCTTATACTCTGATCTGCCCTTAATGAGTACCGATTGTTGATTGAGTCTTGATTATTTATCCCTTGATTCCCAACACAATGTGTCCCCTTCAATGCTTGGAATGAATTCTCCTTTATACTTTATTGGTGGAAGGGTCACCACCTTTCATAAGGATTGAGTCACCACTTTTCATTGCTGCCTTTTGAGACTACTATATTATTCCCCAAATTCATCTCCCTTGGATGTCCCCAAATGAAACCTTCTCCTCTTTATATCTTCCAACGTGGGGAAGAGTCACACCTCTTCATCATGTCTGCCCCTTTGCAATGGTTGTAACCTTTCACAATTACCTCCTTTGAAAGAGTCACAACCTTTCAACATTTCTGCCCTTTGAAAGAGGCACAACCCTTCATAATTACACCTCTTTAAAAGAGTTACAACCCTTCATCATTGCTGCCCTTTGAAAGAGTCACTTCCTTATTTTCTTCACATTCCTTTCTTCTTCCATTAATTCTTCTTTAATTCCTATGCTCTCCTCTTTCTTCCTTCCTCCATATCCCCTTTCAAATGAACTCTACTCCCTTTTAAATATTATGTTGAGGAAGTCGCAACTCTTCATTATGTATCTATTGACCTTTCATCAACTTAATTAACTTGTAATTATATTATATTATATTCTTATTTATCTATTTATTTATTTATTTTTATTTTTATTATAATTATTTATTATTAAATCCTATTTCACAAAGGGGACGTTACAGAATCTCTGTAAAATCTATCAATTCTCTCTGTAACATTAAGTCTAGAAAATAATATTTTCGTGTTAGTTTAAGAGAATCTTATTTGTTGTGAATCTTGTTAGTCAAGTTGATTTTAGTTATGCCTTGTCTATCACTTTATCAATCCATTCAAATTGTGCAACCCTAAAAATATTCTGAAACAATACAATCAATGTTGTCTACTTTAGCATCCCAATTTGGAGAATGTCTTCCAAAAAGTGAAGAAAACATCCATTCCAGTACAACTATCCATTATAATTTATCTCTACAGTCCAAGAAAACACATTGCAAAATTTACATTGCACAAATGGGAAAAATAGAAAAGATAAATCATCACTCTCAATTTTTAAACCAATATATATCTCTTACCGAAGCATGGTGAGGTTCTTTTATACCTTCTTGAAGCCTGCTGTGCTAGCTCAAAGTTGTTCAAGGCCAATGCAGCACAAAAGGAATATTTACAAATTGTGCAAGCATATTACTAGTTACAACTTGATCACTAATCACCAAAATAGTTGGTTAAATTTTAACTTGGAAATTTCAATCTCCATTAATCAAGTGGGACAACCATGGTTACCCAGTGCTATTCTTAGCGGCTTGCAGTAAATTAAATATTGATTTGAGATTTAAGCTGTTGCAATACAAAATCATACCAATATCCCATCAACCAATTGCATTGTGGCACTATAGCCTATAACACATTCAACCAAACAATTTAAATATACCGACAGAAATATTGTAAGGGTATAAAAAAAATCATCTCCTGCACAAACAGTAGAAAATAAGGGCAAAGCAGAAATAAAAACAATTAAGATGACAAAATGTAAATAAAATGACATAACCTTGCTCCAGAAGCAATAACAGCTTTATGCACTTTCATCCCATAGTAACCTTTGCCCCCAAATGCCGGAAGAAGTGATGGATGGATGTTCAAAATTGATCTAGAAAATGCTTGAACAAGTTCTTCTGGTATTAGTTTCAGGTAACCTGCTAGGAGAAGGAAGTTGATCTCAAAGTTCCTAAAAAGAAAGTAAAAGGTTAGAAATGAGAAAGTTTTAGCATTAAAATAAATTGATGTTTTCACTGAAAGAGGAAAATTTCCAGATGCAACTTGATTGTAAGAATTCAAAAGTCAATACTTAAAAGAGTGCAATATTCATGGACAACTCAAAGAGGTAAGTTGGCCCGTAAACCTTGTCTAGAGATTGTAGCATGAAGAGGTACAGCTCAACTCTTTTGGAGTTTTCTACATTGCGGTTTTCTAGGTTAATCTCGTGTTAAAATTGTTTTTTTACCTTCCAGTTCTTACTTGATTTCAATTCAGGTGTGAAACTACCTACAACAATTTCAACACTGAGCATCAAAAGGATAGGGTAATTTATTGTTTTCCTAACCTAAGTACCCAGAGGACAGCACAAATGATTAAGGCAATTACATATTAATTAAAACTTGTGCTAATGAGTTAGCTATAGAATATCTATTCTCATAACAAATCAGGTTGGTATAAAAGCAGTTTTGTTCCTTAATTTGTGCAGTTTCCTGGTGGTGCAATTAATATGATATTATGCATAATATTAGTGAAAAACAGAGATCTCTTTTGCTAGATCAAATTGGCTGATCATACATTCACAGGGTTCAAAAAATAGGCCCATTCAATGAATTAAAAAATAGAACTAGTTTCTAAGCATGATGAAAGCTAACTCAAGAACAAATTCTATCATGCTAGTTAAGAAGAGGAAAGGTCTAAGTTGGCAATATTTTGAGCAAAGATAAAGTCAAAGTGTAAAGGAGTATAGAAGTGAATTTTTAAATATAGCCACTTAGATGGTAAAGATGTACAAAACTATGACATCTTGAAAAAGATTAACAGAAGACTTCATCATCATCTAAATAGGCTCGTCGTACTGGCCATGCCTCATATATACATGAAGTATTTTCACAAGCCTATTATTTTGAGATGGACAAGGAAATGGGTGCATCATCTTCTTCATATGCATAAAATAGCAATTGTAAAAGGGAAAGTTAAGTGGCAAGAAGTGTACTGCTCCTATTGCTTTTGCAAATAACGATTCTCAAAATCAGTGCGAATTGTGATGTGAATGATCTAAACATTGAGAAATGTTAGAAACTACGTCTGGAATTGCATCGTGGAAATCACAATAAGAGGGTCAAGAGTTCCCTTGAAAAGAACGACACAGATAGCAGTTCCAACGCAGACTAGAATATTGCTTGCACTTTCATCCAAGGACTGGTACACCTGAATATCAATGAGGCTAATGATAAAAGTGAACTTACCAAATTTGTATCATTTCAATATTCAAAGCATGAAAAGAATACTTGGTGCTCTTTCTAATCCTATCCTGGAAGCAAATTTGAATTCTGAAGAGACGGTAGACAAACTTGAGCTTTACATATGTTCATCTTCTTCTATATTCATCATGGTTAGGTAAAACAAAGAAGTAAAGAAGGATATTACTAAACACTCCAAAGTTAGAATTGGGATAAATGAGCATTTCATTTCAAAGATTGTGGTAAATCGTTCCCCTTGGTGTATGTAGCAGCCGATGTAAGTACGTTAAAGATGCCATCTTAATAAGAAGAGCCAAAAAATACCATAACTCCATAGGGTTTCTAGATGAAGGTGCAGTGGGCATGAGTTTTGGGCACAAGGAGACTAAGGGCCTAAGCTTGGGGATGGCAACGAGGGGAAGCGAGGGTCAGCACAAATAAACATATAGTACTTGAAACATTAGTTATAAAAAGATACACAAGTATAAGAATTACAAATGAAACTTTGGCATACAAAGTAAACAGTACACGACAAATAAAGATGTATAAGATGTATGTAGAGATTGGAGAGGAAACCACCCAAACAAATAAACATTACATGACTCATTAAAAAAAAACTAAAAAAATAGAAAGAAAATACTTGCCACTAAAGTGGCTTTACTGCAATTGAAGCCTTATCTTTTAATAATTTAGTAATATTCTAATACACAAGAATTAAAGCCATCTACCAGTGAGGGAGTGTGCTCCTGTTCTAAATCTCCTCTCTGCAAGTGCCTTACCACCCAATATTTGCAAAACAGTGAAAATGATCATATGTTGTGCAAGAAGTGCTTCAGGCAAGAATCACTTGACCTATACAAAATGCCTTATTTGTTCATCGTTGGTCATGATCTACAAGAAAGATATTTTTTGGCACATACCCAAATAAGTGAGAGCTCAAAAAAGTCAACACAAAAGATAAGTTGCATGTCCCTATTATTGATGATTTGTTAGATAAATTGCATGGAGCTACGTTTTTCACCAAGTTGAACCTTCAATCCAGGACATTTTATATTTTTTGAAATTTAAATAAACTCTATAGAATTCATTTTTCTACACAAAAGCAAGAACACACAGGAGGCCATCACTAGTCAAAAGAAAGGACTAGATTGTTATCAAACACAACCATTAAATTGAAAGTTGGGAAGCTGTTGCATGGAAAGCAAACTTGTATTCTCATCTTGTTGTTGGTCAAAGGTTTATTCAAATGCAAAAAAGAGCCTCGCTTTAGATGCATTTTAAGTCAAGTTTAAACTACTAAAGCATGGTAGGCTGCCCACAAGTGTCAAGAAGAGATCTTAATCCTTTGCTTTCTCGAGGAAATTCATTGAACCATTGAAACTCAAATGTTTGTTGAACGATGTCCTAAATGCATCTACAAAACTAGACAAACTTACACTAGGTTAAATTCACAGACATCATAATTGAATTAATTATATTTTAGACTGACATTGTATGAGCTCATGTTTATAGTTTTAGTAGATATATTTAAATGCTTGTGTTTTTTAAATATCATCTTCTTTTCCTTTAAGTTATTTTAGGTACTTTTTATTAATTTGTATTTTAAAACTTCAAATATTGATTTTTGCATATTATTCTAAAAGATATCCCTCTGCTGTACCCAAAATCTGAGGAAAGATTTCCCATCCACAGAACCTGTCCCCTTGTCAATTCAGAGAGGCTTTGGATGATCCATTAGCCAAAACTTTGAGTAATCAGAGCTTCAGCAGTTCAATGCTATTTAGGATTTCAATTTTAAAGGTAGTTTTAACCTAAGCCACAAGGTTCGAATTTGAGTTCGAGTTCGGCAATGATAAAATTTGGATGAAGTTCGACAAGGACAAAAAAATTGAAAAAAAAATTGACAATAAATTCAGCTTATATGAATTTGAATTAGAAAAATATATAATTAAATAATATATCCATTAAATTATCTAAATAGTTTAGTAGTGCTAAACAAATTTGAAATTAAATTATATTAAAAAATAAAATAGTCAAATGTAATATAGTATTATTAATTATAATAAATATATTTATTAAATTTAAAATTAATATTAATATTTTACACTTATTAAATTAAAATGTATTAAAAATAAAACAATATACATTATAATATATCTGAAAATGTAATTAAAAAGATGTATTCAAAACTTTACTTTTAATTTGTTAATATATAAGTAATATGTTTCGACTATATTTAGAGGACTTCATTTCCGTCGCAGGGCGCACTTCACTTTCGTCACATGGCACGAATGAATGAATTTAGGGCACGAATGAATGGATTCAGGGCGCGATTAAGTTCATTTTGGCAGCAGTTTCTCTCCTGCCGTTTGGGAGTTCCTCCAATTGGCTCTCCCAAAAACTCTGTAAACAACTGCTACCCTTACTTTTGGCTCCCGAATGAGCTCAAAGCCTCAGAATCTTCATCAAATGCAATGTGCGATGGAATTTTTGTGACTTTGAAGATGAAAAAATGCCCAAACCTTGTTCTGTACTAATTATAGGGCGAATTGGAATGAATTTTTTAAATTTTAGAAGAGTTTGCCGAACTTCGAACTTCATATGTGAAGTTTGGCAAACCTTGTGACTAAGGTTTTAACCCCATGGAGTATTTAACACAGGCCATCCTTCCATTAGCTGTTTTCCCTGACCTTTCACTTGAGTAAATTGGTAATAATGACAATGTAGGGGGATAACAAAGAACGCAAGCATGTCTATATGATGTTCATACCAAAGGGAAAGAAAGACATTAGCACATCAAAGCAAATAATTTCACCCCAAATGTTGTTTTGGATTTGCAAACCTTTTAGAACATGCATTGTTTCATTTATTCTTTCTATATTTTTCTTGTAAACTCGCTCCATACATAATGCACAACAAATGCTAGAGATAAATTTGGCATGGCGAAAATGCACCTGAGAGTGGTTATAAGATCTGCTGAAGATAATCCAGAAGGCTCGGTCATGCTTTTTGGAAAGACAATAACTGGAATATTATTTTCCCTTGCATATGCAGAGGCTCGACAACCTGCAACACTGAGATATAAAAATTACACCAGGATGCAAAACATGGCATCAAAAAAGACAAAACAAGTAAAACTTTATTTTCTTGAATAATAATGAGCTTAAGGCATATACTTCCAACAGCCATGGTTAAGGCTATTACTAGTATCTTATGCATATGCCATTACAAAATCCCATTCTCCCCAAAATCACTATGAAATGGCAGAAAGTTATGTAAACAGTAACACAAAATACTGCTCACAGGCAAAAAAAATCAAAGTAATACCCCAACAACACAAAAATATACATGCACCTTATATGAATTCTAGCAAAAGATATTACTTGGTATATGAATAGCCTCATTACTATAAACTCCTCAAGTTATAAGACAATGCAGCTTAAACTGGAAAATTAAGAAAGCACAATTTCTGAATTTATCAGGTAGATCAAAAACTGAAAATTACATTGCACATAATCAATGAACTGTCAGATTTCAAAGTCCAAAAGAAAGTGGCGCATTTATCTTCGAGTATATTGTTTACCATGACATTACAATTAAATTTATACGTCTCTCTATTGAGAGAGCATGGATTCCTCTCAGCCGTTTTTTAAAAGCAAAACAACGTTATGACTATTCTTCCTTAAAATTTTACCATTTTCACTTTTTCATTTAATCGACAACAAACCATCAAGAAATAATAAATGAGAAAGATAATCGACTTATCATATTCTTATCTTATTACATTGTTACAGCAGATTGGCAGAGTACCCCTGGAAAATTGTAGCAAATACAGACAGAAAGGAAAAGATAAGTAACTCAACTTGCCTTATTCTTCTCTAAACAAATGATTACTGCAGTAAGGTGAAGAACCTCTCAATGATAGCTATATAATAATATATGGTATACTTCCCAGAAAATTGTAGCAAATAGAAACAAATCCTACAAGCCAATTATAGGCTCAGTAGTAACAATAAGAATGACAACCAAGTTGCACGATGAAAAGGAGTATTAAATATCTGTTTAATGGAGGTATCTTGATAGAAAGAATAGGAGAATACTTGGACGTGCTCACCAAACAGTATTGCATATCAATTGTGAGGTCATTATAAAAGTGTTTGGGCTCCCCATTTATGCCTATTATGACGAAATAGACAATAAGGTAGCAACATAGTATTATGAAAACCTGACTAAGCAAGCTCCCAATATTATTGACAACTTGTTGCAAGAAAGAAGTATGCCAGCTGTGAAAATGGCCAATGTCATTCATAAGAGAGATTCAAGAAG
Source organism: Thuja plicata (assembly GCA_018584345.1). Lineage (NCBI taxonomy): Eukaryota > Viridiplantae > Streptophyta > Pinopsida > Cupressales > Cupressaceae > Thuja > Thuja plicata. The sequence continues at coordinate 3,857,032 of MU228374.1, read as the reverse complement.
ACCCCAGAGATGTAATCAGTCTCCTAAGCAAATTTTTTGGTCAGCCTAATGCCAAGGACTTCTATCCTTTGATGCACTACTTTATCATTCAAAACTGTGATGACAAAAGGATAGATTGGGAAACTCTTATTGGTGATACTTTGAATGAACAGTTGATAGAGGTGTCGGAGACCTCTAGATTTCGTATGACCCCATATTTGTTGGTGTATACATTGACTTTCCAGGCAAACTTTCCAGGTCTGAATAGGGTTGGTACATTGCGACTTGGAAAAACTTAAGTGTGTGATCATTACCCTCAGTTGGAGTGAAGGAGAGATGGAAACATTATAACAGAGTGATGTGTTTGTTGTTCATTAGATACCTATAGAATGACTGTGAAGAGGTTGCCCTAAATGCAACTAAAGCTATGGCCGAGTTAGGAAACTGGCTTACTCACTTCAAGATATTTTTTAAATCAAAGTGGATGACTTTCATAAAACACCATACAAACTTCCTAGATACTCCAGTGACAAGATAATTTTGCTGGAAATTTGCAAGCAAGTAGTTGAGATTCATAAATTGATTGGCAGCAAGCATAAGATTGGAATATCTTTCTCCATCAAACTAGGAGCTTATTCATGCTCCAATATTCATCATGCAAAAACTGTTGAACAGGAAATGGCTCATTTAACCATGCACCCATATGAGGGCAGGAACAGATATGGTCCCATCAAAAAGATTAGGTCGTTGATTGGGTATTCTTTGTACATGTGCTTACTATCAAAGACTTTTAGGGCAATTGCCTAGATGAACACAAAATCAGAATAAGAGATTACTGCAGAATGACACTCCCTCTAATCAAAGGGTGAAATTTGGTGAAAGTCAAGGGAACACATAATGATGGAAAGATCTTGGAGCCTTCCCACATAAATCCGAGACTTGGACTTGGCACAAACTCGGCGAGGGTGCCTCAACTCAGGACTCGGGACTCAGCAAAACAGCTCAGTGCAGGCTCAGCAAAGTGAAAAAAAAAAGAAATTTAGAGATTTTAAAGGATTTAAAACTTGTTTCATGGACCCTGTATTAAATAAACTTTAAAGACACGATAATATCATCAAATAGAAGTCAATTTGATCACATACACAAGTATACATCAATCACTTAAGTATAAACACAAATTATAGTTGAAGGAAATAGCACACTTAGATATATAAATATTGTCAAATGTATACAAAACTCATGGAATATGAAATCCATGACATCAAATGTTCCAAACAAATCAAAATAATAACTACATATCTATGGCTCAGCCGCTCAAAGGAGCCTACATCCTTCCTACTAAGGCGTCTAGGATAGGTCCTAGATGGTGTAGCAGCCATACCATTTTTTTAACTATGAATATGTAAGATTTGCAAAAAGGGATATGTATTATGTTGATTTTTATGATCATGATTCATCATTGGTATTACTTTCTTAGACTTATAGTTTGATGGGGATTCGGGGCAACACCAAAACGAGATTGAGGGTAGCACCCCTCGCTTGAGTTTGAGGGTGAGAGAGGAAAGAGTAATTGGTCTAGATCTTGGGGGAGTGAGAGAGAGAGTGAGATAAAGAGAGGTAGAGACAGGGGATAGAGGAAGAATGATAGGGAGAGAGATAGGTCTAGAGTTCAAGGCAGATAGAGAGAGCGAGAGAGTGTTGATAGGAGCCTACTGATTACTAAAATTAAGTCCAAAAACTATAAAGGGCCCGTTTGGGTACTGGAATACCATATCCTGGATATGGTCAATTCAGGAAGATGCTGCGTATTCAGGAAGATGCTTATCCTCAAAATGAAATCCGAAATATGGACTAACCTGTTTGGTTCACCCGGAAGATGAATGAGAAGATGCATAAGGAATTTTAATTCTTTATTTTTTAATTTCTTTGAATATAGTGTGCATATATGTGTGTATATATACACACATGCACACATGTGTATATATACATACATACATGTGTGTTTATATACACATGTATATATACACACATGTGTATATGTGTATACATGTGTGTATATACACACATACACACATGTATGTATACACACATTTGTGTTCATATACACACATACACACATGTGTTTATACACACATACATGTGTGTATATACACATACAAGTGTGTATCCATGTATACACATATACACACGTGTATATATATACACACATACACACATGTGTGTATACACATATACACACATTTATGTATATATACACACCATACATATACACATACAAGTGTGTATCCATGTATACACATATACACACATGTGTATATATATACACACATACACACACCATACATGTGTGTATATATACAGACATATACACACGTGTGTATATACACACTTACACACACCATACATGTGTATATATACACACATACATGTATGTATATATACACACATGTGTATATACACACACACATGTGTATATATACACACATGTATATATACACACGTGTATATATACACACATGTATATATACACACGTGTATATATACACACATGCGTATATACACACGTATGTATATACACACATGTATATATATACATCCTTCTAGCAATATAATATACATCTTATAGTCACGGATCCCATGAAATATTAAATTTGCTTTTGTAAAAATTGGAATTGGAATTTGAAATTCCAATTCCACCTATCTAGGTGGAAGATGATATTCCCATTTTGGCGGCAAAATGAGAATTTCGGAATTCCAATTCCATTTTTTTCCAAGGACCCAAACATGGAATTTGGCATTATCCAAAATTAGATAATGCCAATTCTTGTCATATTCCAAGAAACAAACGGGGCCCGTTTGGGTACTGGAATACCATATCCTGGATATGGTCAATTCACGAAGATGCTTATCCTCAAAATGAAATCCGGAATATGGTCTTACCTGTTTGGTTCACCCGGAAGATGAATGAGAAGATGCATAAGGAATTTTAATTCTTTATTTTTTAATTTCTTTGAATATGGTGTGTATACATGTGTGTCTATATACATACATGCACACATGTGTATATATACATACATACATGTGTGTGTATATACACATGTATATATATGTGTATATATACACATGTATATATATATGTGTTTATATATACACGTGTATATGTGTGTATATGTGTATACATGTGTGTACATACACATGTATACACATATACACACATACACACGTGTGTATACACACGTGTGTATACACACACATACACACATATACACACGTGTGTTTATACACGCATACATGTGTGTGTGTATACACACATGTGTATATATACACATACAAGTGTGTATCCATGTATACACATATACACACATATGTATATATATACACACATAAACACGTGTGTATACACATATACACACATATACACACGTGTGTATATATACACATACATGTGTGTGTATATATATACACACATATACACACCATACATATACACATACAAGTGTGTATCCATGTATACACATATACACACATGTGTATATATATACACACATTTGTGTATATATACACACATACACGTGTGTATATACACACATATATACACACCATACATGTGTGTATATATATAGACATATACACACGTGTGTATATACACACACACACACCATACATGTGTGTATATATACACACATATACACATACATGTATGTATATATACACACATATGTGTATATACACACATACATGCATGTATATATACACACATGTGTATATATACACACGTGTATATATACACACGTGTATATATACACACGTGTATATACACACATGCGTATATACACATGTGTATATACTCACATGTATATATATACATCCTTATAGCAATATAATATACATCTTTATAGTCACGGATCCCACGAAATATTAAATTTGGTTTTTTAAAAATTGGAATTCCCATTCCACTTATTTTGAAATTCCAATTCCACCTATTTAGGTGGAAGATGATATTCCCATTTTGGGGGCAAAATGAGAATTTCGGAATTCCAATTCCATTTTTTTCTAAGGACCCAAACATAGAATTTCAGAATTTCAATTCCATTTTTTTCCAAGGACCCAAACATAGAATTTGGCATTATCCAGAATTAGATAATGCCAATTCCTGTCATATTCCAGGAAACAAACGGGCCCTAAGATCTTCTAAAACCTAGAATTTGCATTGCAACTTGTTGATCCAAGTTTTGTTCCACTTACATAACATGCAGGATTAAACACTCAATGCTTCGAGGTGAAACATAGAACATCAAACCCTCTCTTGAACAAAGTCATCTGCCATGCTAAGATTTGCAATTTGAGATCATGGAATGACTTCAAGGTTCCTATAACTTGTGGATATCTAGCTCAGTTGAAATGATGTGATTTGTTGGTTAATCACTTAAGGGGACTTACGCTATTTTCTCAATTAGTAATCACGCTTAGCTTTGCAATGTATACTCAAATATCTCTCTTGACTTCACTTCTCAACTTTCTTAAACTACTTCTACCTTTAACTATGAATGGAAGGATTAGCGGACGGACTAGGACTCAACTAAATGAAGTCTTATCAACGACCTCAACCTCACTTAGTACAAAACTTCAAAGGATCTCAAATGGTTTTCATATCAACACCTTCTCCTTAATCCAACTTGGAAGTACAAACTAAGGATCGAACGCCAATTGAACTTAAGTGCAATGACTAGCTTACCACAACAGGCTTCCTCACAATCAGCAAGGAGGCTAGTGGCCTAGTATACTTGAGTCAATCCAATCAAACATCCACCAATACTTGCATACAATCTACAATCTATCTCTACTCTTACTTTAACAACTTGAAATGAAAAACCTATCTTAAAGAGCACCATGCAATAACCTATGTTACCCCAGGTTTCCGAATCGGGGGAACGTCGAGACTACGAAACGGGTTTCCGGAACGGATTTTTTTTTCTTGGAGCAGGGGACGGCAGAGGACGACAGTGGGAACAGCTATATAAAAAATAGGGAAATTTTAAATATTCATATTAAAACATGGATAATGCATGCTTATATAAATTATGGAACCTTAACATATAATGTTTGTGTTAAATAATTTAACTTTAGAGTTCACATGAGAGTGGAAATCAAACAAATTATCAACACTGAAACATTAATTTTATGGGACAGCCAAGAGAAAGGTTTCCGGAAGTTTCCGAGTTTCCGGGACGTCCCGGAAACGGGAACTGGTCAATTTTTGCCGGAAACGCGTCCCCGGGTAACATAGGCAATAACACAAAGTTGATCAAACTTAATCACCATGCAAAACACAACAATGACGAGCAATTTTGGCATTATATTAGCAACAATTTTCTCCAACCACCCTTTACAAATGAGAGCAAATGACCTTATATAGGAGGCCCAAGTACAATGAACAACCAAGATTAAATCAGAATCAATGGCCCAGATTAAATCCCATTAACCTAATTAGGGTTGCCACCCTATCGGCCAATGAGAAGAGGACACCTCATTCAAAGGACCAAAAGCAAAATTACAAAGATGGCAACCAATGAAATGGCGCCAAATGGTCAGCCAATCAAAATCAGACACCTATCCAAACCCAAACATGAAAGCAAAGAGCTATATGAGATTACATCAAGTGATCTTCTAAGATAGTCTCTCCTTTGTCTTTCATCCTTCTAGCCAAATCAAGGAACTTGGCTAGCACACTATTAACTTCCTCCAAAGAAGGGGAAAGGATGTATCGAATTCTTCTCTCAGCTGCATCCATCTCCTTATTCGTTGTAGCAAGTGTCTTTTCCTGTTCAGCTAAGCCATCCATAGTGAAATTCATGAAAAACTTGAGAGTTGAAAGAGCCCCCAAATGTTCTTCTATGATAATAGCTCCTCCAAAAGATCTCAACTTCTCAGTTAAAGTCTCCATATTCACGTTGTCCTCTTTGATGTCTTCAATGTTAAAGGCAACCCCTGTCGCGCTTAAAGTGCTTGATATCATGTTGTGAAAAGCAACGCCAAGATGAGTAATCTCATTCCTAACTCCCTCTAACACCTCCAATCGTGGAGTAAGGCAAAATACCATGTCTCAATGATGTCCTTCTAACCTGTCTTAATCACTTTATTCATTTCTAACAGTCTCTCTGGAGTGTCGATCATAGTCTGCAATTGGGGAATAGTCTTGTCCTTGACTGGGAGAAAATCCCTCCAAATGTCATTGAAGGCGTAGAACCTGGCCTTAAGAGCCATAAATGCTTGAAATTGTTCTACGAAATTTGGCAAGAAAGCCAATCCTGCCTAAATCATCTTGTCAACCCAAGATCTAGTCTCCTGTAGAGTGACCCTTGCATTCTCCATATCATCAGTATCTCCTTGCTCCAATGCAAGTGGTGACATGATTGTATGATCTATCTGTTGGATTGGTCTACAAGCATCCCTGTAGTAAGCCTTCAATCTCTGATTTTCCTCCTTATACTTGTTCTTTTCTTCAATTTCTCTCTCTAACCTCTCCTTGAGAGCGTAAATGCCTTCGTGGAGTTCCTCACAGTCAATCTCCTTCGCGGTAGTTCCCAACTCATGCTCAACTATCTCATACTCATGGGCTTGGATATCATCAACTGCTTTCTCTACTTTGGGAATAGCAATCTGAACCTTGCGAGTGCCTGAATCACCTCTGATAATCTTTGCCATAGTCCCCGCAGGCTGACTCTCTTTCTCAATCACTCCTTCATCTACAATCTCTTCAATATTCTCAATTCGTCACACAGGTACAACCTCTCCCCTAGGCTTGAGAAACTTTCTCAACCATGGTGGCGTTGTACATCTTCCTACTTCCGAATTTCGTTCGTCTACCATAGGTAGAGCCTCATCAGTCCTCTTTGGTGCTTGACTTCCAACATCAACTGATAGGGCATCCACATCAATCATTTCCACTTCTCTATTCTCAGGGGCAGAAGAACCTTTGGCCGTCTGAATCTGGGAGAGTGGAAAGTAATCCGAACTGTAACTGTACCCCCTGGAGGATTCTAAACTTACTTCGAGTGGGGCCTCTTCTTCTATATCTTTATCAACTTCATTCTGGGCTGAAGTGGCAATCTCCCTGGATGGTACAGTGTTCAAGTTTTGCTTCTTTGTTGGTGGTTCATCACATTCTTTCTCTTTTCCTTTTGCACTCTCCACTTCCTTCCTCTTTATGTTACTTGCCATTACCTGCATGTCGCCAACATATGTATGTTGTCTAGAAGACTCTTCTGGAACTTCCTCTATTAACTTCATCTTCTCATATGTGAGAGGGGTACCTTCTGCTTGCAATAGAGCCATCTTCCTATTAAACCAATCCCTGGCGTATAAGTTCACTAGCTTCATTATTGCTTCCAAGGGAGGATCCTGATCGTTATCCCACTCTATAGACTCCAATTCGCTCTTCCTTATTCAAATTCCGCTCTCAATGTCTTCTTATCATCCACCAGTTGATCAGGAATGTCAAGTCCTCTCCATTTGTAATTCCTCATCATATCCACTGTAAGTCTAGAGAAGTTTCTCTTCCTTACTTCAAAATCATCAGCCGCATTAGCCCAATAATCTTCAACATGGTGAATATGTCTATATGTACTTCCATAAGTTGTCTTCATTTGCTTGTTGGGATCAAAGCTTTGCCTTCCCTCATAGAGTGTCAATGCATATAATTCTAACTCTTCCTCCGCTGCTGCCATGGCAGTAGGATTGTGGCAACTGTCTGCTCCTGCTTGAAGTGGCAATACAACTCATGTCTTGTTCTTTTGCTTTTGAATCTTGTCAAAGTGGCCAAGTTGTTTAGCCACCTCCATCACTACCAATCTCTCTGGTGGATACCTTGGAAGCTTCTTTGGGCAACATGTACTTCCTGCAATCCTGATATAGGTGAATCTTTGAATTGGATTTACCAACAACCATACTTCTTTATCAACTTCTCTGCATCAGGAGTGAGCAGCCTTTGAGGAGCCTCTTGTAATGGTCTTACTGTCTTCATGGCAAAGGCATCATAAAATATATTGAAGTGCTTGTTGTTGTGTAGATGGAGCTGTCGGTAGCACTCATGCACCACATGTTGTCTTGGCTCCCTCCCCACTTCGCACAATGCTTTCAATCTTGGATATTAATACAAGCCTGCTATCATGTAGAAAAGGTAGGATCTCATGTAAAATGTCTTTGAGTCTTGCACTAATCTCAGTTGGAGATCCAAATTCTCGCTTATGATCTGTCCCCAATCAAACATTACCTCTCCACTTGCTATATTCTCAATAAAGTAGTACATCCATGGTTCAAATAATGCAGCTTGCGGGACACCCATGACTCTTCCCAACATCAGGATGAGATCGCCATATTCCTCCTTGAAATTTGATTTGGTGAACCTAGGCATTCTCGAATGTGGCTTCCTTGGCTCTTTCAACCATTCCTTACATGCGAGGGCCAGATAGTGATCAGTGTTGTCTTTGAAATGCTTGGTTGCTTGATCCTTCCTCATGAAAGTTCCAGCTTTATGGTGTGGAATACGAAATACTCAATAGCTAGATCACTTATATTAGCAAGTACCCTCTTGTCATTGCCATAACAAACTGACTTGGACCGGTAGTCATAGTGAATTGCGCATTCCATTATTAACTCCGAACATGGTAAGGTGGGAGGGAAAGCAGTTGCTTGTATGGTCCCATTCCGAAACATCCTCTTAGCCAGCCTTGAGGGATTACCTCTTGTCAATCTATCCTTCATTTGCACAGAGTTGATTGGCCCCAGGTCGGTGTCCCCAACCTTCTTGTTCTTAGATGGAAAGAGAGACTTAGGCAACATGTCCTCTGTATCTTTCTTGAGTTGAGCCAACCTTTGTCCCTTAGAGGAGGCGGGATCAACCATGCTCCCTCCTACAAAACCAAAAGTTTGAATTACTACACTTGATTGAAAATACTTTGCCAATTAGATTTAAAATTTTGATTAAGTTAATTGATTTAAGATTGTCGTGTTTGTTAAGTTCAACTAACTTGATCACTTTAACCTTTAGATTGATTCCAACTTAGATTGTAAATTTTAGCTTTCTAATTACCTAAGTTAGAAATTTGTCATGAATTGTTCATCGATTAGCCGTTAGCATTGAATTGATTGTCAAATTGATGTTCGTTTTAACCTTCACCAACTACTGAACTTAAGATTTGCATTTTGATTGTTAACTTTAGTTGACCTTGTTACTTAATTTGATTTGCAATTTAAAATGAAAGTAACAAGAGGCTAGCTAGAAAAGAAAAGGAAAGCAAAGAAATTCATCACTACGTTGATGAGTTTCACACTATGGAAGGTCCTCCTCAACAATATCCAAATCCCAAAAAATCCATAATCTTTACACAATGGTGCCCAAATTTGCACTGTTTACCTTCTTTTGCCAAAAGATTGAAAATAAAGAATTAGGCAACTTGCTGCCTTCTAACTTAAATCAGTCAATCTAGGATGTGTGGATGATGCCAAATGAAGTCTCCAATCCAAAGCTTGCCCACCAAAATCCTTCCAAAACCTGTCCTTAACATAAGAAACATCAAAACAACAATCATTAAGCGTCAAAACAACGACATTAAGCATCCAAACATGAAGATAATCATACACAGGTCAGATTGTTAAATTATGCAGAATGTCATTGTTATCATGGCAAAACTCCAACTCACTACCTCCCAAGTTGAAACGAACGAATGCCTCCAGCCACAAGATGATTTAGCAATGCTGCTAGGGCACGAAAATGCTCCCAATTGACCTCCAAGAAGATAAGATATCCACTTCCAGAATCCTGATCTGAGATTGTAAACATGTGAATTTGAATGCCCTAGGATGATGCCTCCATGAAATGAGGGCTGGAGGTTGTTACTAAACTCCTCAAAATCGAAAATGCCTTGCCAAGCACCAAATATGCCGAGCAAGTTGGTGAAATTCGCCACTCAGTAAATAAGACCTGCATGTTTAAATGATGCCAACTTGATGCCTTAGGATGACACTTGCTTGGTTTGGGGCACTGGGTGATGTCAAAACAATTCGCCAATGCTGGAAATGCTAACAAGACAATTCGCCAAGGCTGAAATGAAGCCCTAAACAACTCGCCCAAGCTGGGAAAAATGATGCAAGACAAATTCGCTGAGGCTGGAAGGTTGTAGCAGATTCTTGGGAAAAAGCTTGATGCTTGGTGGAGGTCCTCTTGCCACATAAAAATCGCCCAAATCTGGAAAATTCGGATCTGCCAAAGAAATTAGGAAAAAATGCATTCTTTTGGTTTGAAAATGAAATCTAAATGCTCCCCTTAAATACCCAGCCAAACACCCAAGGAGGGACGACTTGTTTGGGGAATTAAAATACTCAATATTAAATCACAACCCTTGGATAAAGGGTCGCCTTGGAATGGGGGGTAAATTAATTAAACCCGAAATTGATATAGGGCCCAAAATTGAAGTTGAACTTGTAAGCATGTAGGCCCTTAATTAAATTAAAATTGCCAAGTCAAAGGGAGTTTAAAATTGCCTCGAGTTTGTCACCATGTAGGCTTCATATTTGCATCGAAATTAACAAAACAAGAGCCTCAAATTTAAATCGAAATCCTTAAGGCATAGGTCCCAAATTTGCATTGAAATTAACATGTAGGCTTTAAATTTACATCGAAATTACCACACATGGGGGCACCAAAAATTAAATTTGAAATTACAAGCATGGTGGCCCCATAATAAATTTCGAATTTCAACCCAAGAGGCTTGACATCAAATCGAAATTAATTCCAAGCGAGAGGGCCCCAAAATCGTTCAACCTTGAACATCCAAATTGGCATTAAAATCGAATTAGTTACCCTTGCTCAAGATACCATAAAACCTTGAGAGATAAGAAATTTAGAAATAAACCCCCTTAGATGAAGCCAATGAAGTTGGATTAAAATTCTTAACCATGATTTTATTTCCAGATTTCCATACATTTCCCCTACCATGAATTACCTTTCGAAGATCTAAAGATTCAATCCACTCGCCATGATTATCAATTCTCAGATTATGACAAGATTTCAAATTCTGATTATTTCCTTAACATCCTTAAGGATTGAAATTGGAGAAAGATTTATTGTGCAAGAGGATGAATTGGAATTTAGGAAGGCAAACCTATGATCTTTCACTACCATAACATCCACCACTCATGTTTGCCTCTTAGGAAATTCTGATTTTAGCATACCTGTAGCTTTCAAGTGAGATCTTGGAATTGAAATGGAGGTCCATTTTCTGCCTCTTGTATAGGAAATCTTGCCAACTTATCCCTTCATTGAAGTGTAAGAGAGATGGAATTGAAGGAACCCCGCCTAGGCTTGATTTGCTTCCTAATCCGATTCTGTTATAATATTGATCTGCATTCAGTCTGGAGGAAATTCGCCTGCTGCTTGGTGTAAAAATGAATTGAAATTCCTCTCTTATATATGCCTGGCAATACCATTCCCCTTTGAGGCCGACTTGCTTGCACTGGAGAATAATAATAAAAAAACAAATAAAATCCACCTAAAGGGCCGACTGGTTTCATCATTTAATTGCTTGTTTGCACTGCTGATTGGGACAACTTGTATTGGAATTAATTTGTCTTGCTAGGGTGGCCAACTTGGAGGATAGCCAAAAGGAAGAGCATGGCGGAATTGTCCCACCCATGGGACAATTCTGCCCAAGGGAAACATGGAAACATCCTTCCACTAAGGACCGAAACCTATCAAAAATACCAAAACATCCTCACCATGCTTTAAACACTTAATTCCAAAGCCCTATAGTGGAGTGGAAAACTGGGGTTCATAGGACAAGCCCTTGTCCTATGACTGGGCGGAATCCGCCCAGTCATGGGACAACTTGCATTTTCATGGAACTCAAGCTACCAACTCCCAATGATCATCAATTGTTAAACATACCCCACGGCTTCTTCCTAACACTTCACACTTCAAATAACCAAGTGGTGAGGGAAGCTTGGGAAGGAGGAAAGGAAGAGAAGTCGCACGCTGATTTGGTGTCTAAATGATTCGAAATTGCTCTCCTTATATACCTTTTAGCTCATCTTTCCCAAGGAGGCCGACTTTACACATGTTTAACACAAAAATAAATCATGAAACTCCTCCATAAGGTCGACTTTGCATTTAATTTAATTATTTGTGGCTTGCTGTTTGGAACGACTTCCCTTGGTTTGATTGTTGATGCTTAAGGGGGGGGCGACTTGAATCAACGAGAAATAAAGAAAGAGGGCGGAATTGTCCCATGGACAATTCCGCCCAAGGAGGACAAGGAATGTTCTCCTTCCTTGGACCGAAACCTACCTTTTCAACACCCAATCCTCTTCGCCGTGCCCAAACATCTCATTCCAAGGCTCCAAAGGGGAGCGGGATTTTAAGGCACATAGGACAACCTCAATCCTATGACTGGGCGGAATCCACCCAGTCATGAGACAGTTGCATTTTCTCATGAAATCAGACTCCTAACATCGAAAGATCATCAACATAGTGCATGCATCCCACTGCTCCATCTCATCATATTACTCCTTCATATGGCAAAGGAGGCTTAAGAAGTTTGGGAAGGGGAGAGAAGTAAACCAACTCCATGGCGGAATTGTCCTATCCATGGGACAATTCTGCCCAAGGAAGATAAGATAATGTCACCGAAACAGCATCCCCTTTCATCAAAATCACTCTAACTTCTTCAAAAAACATCCCTTATTGTCAAAGGAAGACAACTAGCATGGCAAAGAGGGAGCGGAATTTTAAGGGTCATGGGACAAATCCCTGTCCTGTAGGAGGTCGGAATCCGCCATGGTATGGGACAGAGTAGACTTTATACTTAGCGAATTGTTTTAGTTCAGGGGCAAGAGAATTTATACAAATATAACATTGAAGTATAAGTCTGATTTAATTTCTTATACTTTTAAGTTATATTTGTATAAATACCTTTCAGGATGTTTGAGATAGGTTTCAGCTCCATAGGAGTTAAGGTGCAGATTCTAGATTTTGGGAGTTTTTAAAATATTTCAGGACTTAGCCAAATTTCAGGATTCAGCACGCCTTCAGCAAAGCTACCTCCCACAATCTATCTCGGCTTTCTAAGATCAAATTGAAGTTGGAACAAGGAGTTTCTAAAGGTTTGAACTTGTTTCATCGCAAATCCTTTGGTTTCAATTCCATATTCTTAAAAGATTTAGCACAACTCTCGCCCATGTTCCAGACAGACTTGACTTCCCAGCAGGCCAAAATTGCCCAAACCAACTCTCGAACTTCACTTGCCGGACCTAAGGACTTGAAAACTACCACCAACAAAGACAACCTAAGACCACTACTCCTACCACTTGCAAAAGAGGGGGGTCCCCATTTGCAATGGGGCGATGGTATGAAAACCTCACAACAATAAGGAAGGTAATCATAGTAAGTTTTACTATGAGATATAAGACAGTTCTAATATGCATAAAGGGTAGCATAGGAATTAAGGAAGAATTAATGGAAGAAGAAGAAGAAGAAGAAAGGGGAAGAGAATAAGGAAGTAACTGCCAAAGAGGCAGCAATGATGAAGGGTTGTGAGTGTGACCCTTTCAAAGGGTGTGACCATTGCAAGGAGCAGATCTGATGAAAAGAAGTGACTCTTCTTCACATTGAAAGGTATAAAGAGGGGAGGGTTTCATTTGAGGAGGGCATCCAAGGGAGATAAAGTTGGGGAATAATAATATATTATGCTCAAAGGCCACAATGGAAAGTGGTGACTCAATTCTTATGAAAGGTGGTGACCCTTTCACCAAAACTGTACAAAAGAGAAATCATTCCAAGTATTCAAGGGTCATTTATCTATCATCACTCACCAATACATCAAATCAGCACTCACTCAATCATCACTCTCAATCTATGAATTTCACATTCAATCAATCATCATTCACTAAACATCAATTGGGAATCAAGCAAACAGACCTGCAATCAGTTCTTCAATCATTTCAATCAGTCTATATCAATCAATAAATTGGGGAATAGGAAGAAAAAAAGACAGATATCAATAGACAGGAAGACTTATATCAGTACATTCATATATTCAGTAATATATCGGTATATTCATGCACTCAGCAATCTCTTCTATGAACATCTCAACATGTATATGCAGCATTGTGGATTGATCTGTGTCTGCTTGTTATTGAAATATGTGCATATAATTACTTCACATTGGTCACTAAAACTGATATAAATGTATGAAAAGTGGAGATTGATTACGTTGATTGCATATTATATCTATGTTGGACTATTTAAGCATCGAATATAACTGCATTATACAAATATCTGCATACTGTCACCTTAAATCAGATCTATATTAATTACATATGGGGATCAGTCTTTGTATACTTTATTTGCAATATATATTTATATGAAGTAAACACATATTTGTCAATATAATTATCAACATCATCTTCTTACAATAATTAACCATATAGTATGGAAAGTAATTGCAATAAGGGGGAATGATGAGGTCTCACTAGGTACACTGCCTCATGAAGCACAAGGCCAAGAGGGACAAGAGAATGTGCTCTTGGACCTAGGGTTGAATTAAGGGCACCCTATTGTAATCCTTCCACTGACTCAAGGGAGAACTATTGCGATAGCTAAGGAAAGGATCCTTAACCATACTAGGTGAGTAAGATTGAGCTATGTTTCGCGGAAACGTGTTTCCTGCCCCGGGGGACTCGTTTCCGTCCCCGAAACATTTCGGGGACAATGGGACAAAAAGGAAACGTCCCCTAGCTGTCCCCGATTTCAAAAAAAAGCAAGAAACTGTAGGAAACGTCCCGTCCCCGAAACGCCTAGGGGACGCCTGAAATGTCCTCGAAACAAAAAAGTGTCCTTGAAACATTCAAATGATTTTTGACATTAAAAAATAAATAAAAACACTTCATGTCTGCGGATGATAAAATTAAAAACTCAAATGAAATTTGGCATGGGAAAAGATATGGCAATGAAATTTGTGATTAAATATGTTTAACATTTTATATATTAAATCAAAAATATAAAATATATTAAAATTATAAATCTAATATTTAATTTGAGTTTTTTGATATTGGATGATCCACATCTGCTAGAGGGAGATAGTGACTCAGATGATTCTGAGCCTTTGAATATTGATAGCTAGAATGAGGCTTAGTTTCATAGGCTTTGCCTGTAGCCTTTCATATTTTGATGTTTGCGACTTTTGGATACATGTTTGAGACATATTTATTTGGATATATATATATATTGATAGACCATGGTTTTGATGTTTGAGACTATTTTTTTGATCGGTAAGATAGATTTGTATTGATATTAGAAAGAGATTACATCAACGTCATTCATGGCTACGGTATTACATTCATGCAAAAAATTTCATTTTCATTTTCAGCCCTCCGATATGCCCCTAGCTATACCTATTGGAGACAATACTATTCATGACATAGTTTGACTATACAAAACATCAAAAAAACCCCATCAAACCCAACCTTCATTTGAACCACGCCGCTTCCTCCGCCTTTGTGAAGTTTTCGAAGGCACCTTGATCATCCACCAGGTCGCCAACTCGGGTAAGACCCACTTCGCCACCGCTTGTGCCGCCACCACCCACCAACTCACGGGCCCTGCGTTCTGCCATGGCGGTTTTTCCTCGCCGTGTCACACTTAGCCGCCTTCGAACCTGTGGTCTTCCATCCTCCCCCAATACTGCACTTGACTTAATGGGAGTGCATTTGCGCTTCCTCCCAAAACCCCCGCCTCCTTCTTGCGCCTCCTTCCATTTTTCCAACACTGCCTTCAAAGCAATCCAGCCACGGTGGGCTCGGGCCAGATGAACATCCTCCGGACTGGCAGAGGACCAGATTACCAAGGGTTGCAGCTCCCGACACCCATGACCAACCATCCGAATGGGTGCATTTCCCATATGCAGACCCACACCAACCTCCGTCCTCTGCAAAGACCTCTTCAATCCCTTCAATCCATTTAATGGCCATACACTGCCTCACCACCGCTCGCACCTCATCCTTTGACGCCGCCACCATGAGCCCCTGAGCTACAAACAGCGACGAGATGTCCAAGTTTGTGCGGGGTTTCCACCACTCTTTAAGGTAGTGCTCCCTGAAAATGCTGCAAATTCCGCCCAGAAATCCTCCCCATCTTCTGTGAAGACATTTCCTAGTCGTTTCACCATGATGGGGCCAACAAATGTCGGGATTTGTCCCTTCGTGCTAAGCGAGAAATTGGCCTCCATTACTCTGTGATTCCTACTTTCAAATTTCAATGGTGATGTAGCTTTTCCTTCATTTTACTCGGCTTAATAGGCTTCCGAAGCCTCTAGGCTCACGCCTATCAATGCCATCATTCATCCATCACATCCTTTGCCCTCTCATTACTTCATTCTGTACCACCCCTTCCCTCGCATGTAACGAAATCCTCGGGTGGCAAAAGATTGCGTCATGCCGCCTCCATTCTCATAAGCAAATTGCTCCACATCATGCTGCCTCCATTCTCATCCGCAAATTGCTCCATGTGCTCATCAGCACATACCACTCCGCTTTTCCAATACTGGTTTCCAAGACTTGGGTCTTCACTATAGTCGATTGTCCTCCAATTCATGCTATCACTCTTTAGTGTTAGTGTTCACCACTAGGGTCAGGTCCTCAGATCTTCAAAGAGATCAAATTTATTTTCTAATGATCCATCGGCACCCACATTTGAGAGTCTGTCCACCATGTCATTTGCCGCTCTTGGCACATGTGAGACATTAAAGTCTTCAAATTCGATAATCAGATCCTGAATCCTTCTAATATGTTTGTTCAAGTACCAAGTGTCCATCTGTCCTTTGGCTATACCATTCACAACTAGGAGTGAATCCCCTTCCAGGTGAATTTTCCTGAATCCTAGTCTTTTCGCCATCAGAATTGCCTCTACTGCTGCCAGACACTCAGCCTCATTGTTTGTTCCGTCTCTCAGCCGTTTAGCTCACAGCGCCAGAACTTCTCCCTTCTCATCACATGCAATAAAGCCTATCCCAGAGACTCCCGGATTGCCATGTGAGGCACCATCAAAATTAATTTTGACCCATCCAGGGGATGGGGTTTGCCAAACACTCGGTCTAGGCTTTTGTCCATCCGCCAGAGGTTGTGCCCTCCCTAGCCCATTAGCGGGCCGATGTTTGAGACTATTGCTATAATGTTGTTATACTGATTTATACTGCTGCTATTATCATTTATGTTGTTATACTACTGTTGTAACTCGTGAATCGGTGATTTATTTGCGTATTGTCTTGTTATCAATAATTGACATATCTCTCTCTCTTTCCCTCTCCCTACCTATAATATCTTAATATATTTTGAAAAATTTACACGCATTTATATTTTAAAAATTTGTATATTGTCGCCCCCTGTCGTCCCCTATATTTGGCCCTTAAGGAAACGTCCCAGAAATGCGTCCCCTGTCATCCCCGAAGCGCCATGGAACATAGAGATTGAGTGATGGAGGGGAACGGTGTAAAGGTTCCGCTAGGTACACCAACCCCATGAAACATGGAGCCAAGGGGGACGAAGTTTCTGCTCTTGGGCCTAGGGCAGAGACAATGAGGGCACCTCATCATATCTTTCTTATCTCATTCGTCATTATGGTTAAGGCCATAAGAGTTAAGTGCTATAAGTATGTTTTCCATAATCTTAAATATGCATTATATTGTTACCTAATCTCAAGGATTGTATATCTCTTTGTATTATCGATTTGTAAAACTTAAAAAAGATTATATTACACTAACAATATAGTTAGTTTGTATATGCACTTGTCCCTTATTTGGTGATTGCGGGATTTATATTCAAAAGCACAATGGACGAATATCTTATTTGGTGATTGCAAGACTTATATTCAAAAGAACAATGGACGAAATATCTTACTTGGTAAGACATCTCTCTAGCCCTAGTTATTGCAATTGTGTTGTAGGGTATAAACTAGGGCAAGTTCTAGAAGGGGGCATTACACAAATAAATAAAATAAGCTTACATAATGTTTCATGTTAATATTTTCAATGATTAAAAAATCCATGCAAAGTTATAGCAATCGGATCTCCTAACAATGTGGACTTTTTGAGAGGGACATAAACAGTTGTATGACTGATTTCTTGTCAATGTAATGGTATAAAGAGAAATTGCCTTCACTATTTATTGTTCTTGTATGACTCGTTTAGTATTCTTGTTTTCAAAGTTCTGTGTCACAATATTTTCTAGACATTATTAAATAACATTAAAAAAATTGTGTCCAAGTATCCACATCTCTTATTTTTGAAAATTAGTCGTACCGATACCAATAGAGTGACATCTCCAAGTACCCTCGTCTCCTAGAGACTATGCTTATACTTAAATGTTATATTTTCTTTATATATTCCTAAGTTACCAGATTCTTCAATTTCGGCCTAGATTCCAGCACAAGTATGAGTCTGGGTCTGATTTTGGTTTGATTCCTCTTGGAATCTGCCAGGTCCTTCCCAGACAAATGAATTCTCTGTGGGAAAATTTGTCCGCCTAGAAAGGACCTGTGCGGATTACAACAAGAATCCGGAGGAATCCACAGTTGTGGGCTCTCTAAAACAAGCCCCACATGCCTTAGTTTATTGTTTTGAAACATAAAGACAGACCTACAAGCCTTTGGTCATTTTATGCCATTTCATTCTTCTCTCAATCATTTTTCACCATTTTTGCTTTGTTCTACAGTTGTAGACGCTACGGAGGACTGAGACATGCATCAAAGGCTTCTAACTTCTTATTATTAATTTATTATTATATGACATATGTTTGAAGTTTTGAAACAATGATGAATAAACATGTATGAATCTATGAAGTATATATAAATTTATAATTATATATTATATCAATATGTGTGTGTGTGTGTGTATGCAGAACCAAAATCCAAGCAAAAACAAAATTGTCGAATCCGCGTACTTGAACCCGAATCTGAATCAAAATCAGGATCAATAACTTAGATATATTCTACTGAAGAGAATGAGACTAACTTGAAAAAAAAGATGGGGAGTTAAATGTTATATTTCGTGTATATTTTGGGGGCGTATACCAAAAAAAGCATAAAAAATTTGAGACAAAAAAAAAATTGAGTCTGGCCTAGTCGAAGCATCAATGCTCGCTTGGACTTGAAGAGTCCCACGAGACTCACCTAGACTTGGTCGAGTCCGAGTCCAGGTCCCCCGACTCACCGAGGGTCACTCGGCTCACGACCTGCCAAGTCGCAACGAGTCTTGAAATTATGCTTCCCACAACAAGGACAAAGTTCGTAACCTCGAATCAAATGTTAGACGCCATTGATGCCTTGATCAAGTGTCATCGTATTTTAATATCATTTTGTACTCAGTTATATCTTTACCAAGATTACTAGTAACTTCAAAATATTAAAGGTATTTTATGTGCAAAGTCAACACATGAAACTGAATCCAGTAAAATACATGCATTTCTAAAATAATGCCATTATAAAATGCAAAAGGTTCATTTAATCCTCCCAAGCTACTATTTTAAAAGTTAACAACAAAAACTCTGAACCCAATTGTGTCTAAATCAACCATAATTCAAATATCAAATTTCAAAACATTTGATTTCACACGGAAAGGTCATTGGAGTAAACTTTAGTATAACTTTTACGTAAGCTTACCAAAAATAATTTTTAATGTGCATAAATGCTAGTCCCCATTGAGAACATACACTAAACTCTTGCCAGCAATTGAAGCAATGAGTATTTAAATTTTAAACTATGTATATTCCAAGAATTTAATGCCAATTCTGCAGTTTGGTTTTGGTAGATTGCAGGTGAGGTTATGGGTCACTTTAATGGTAATGACAATAATTGAATGTCACCAGGTTCAGTACACCATAACCTTGACATTTCCTTTAAAATTTAAACTTATCTGCATTCAAATGTACCCGCACACCACGACCTTGCTAAATGTTGGACAAGATTATAGGTTGTTTCATCGTGTCAAGGTGATTCGACTCAAACCTACATGTCCTTCATTGCCATTACACCTAAAACGCTTCGACGCAAAATATGTTAGTAAAGTCTTTGTGTTCTTATTTATTTCAAGACAACCAGAGGCAACATAATGAACTCGGTGTTAGAAACACGCATTTGAGGCATCAAGAATTATAGGCTTCCTAAAATCTATAATCTCGACCAGAACTTAGCACCTGAAGATAAGATTTTCTTGTTTTATTAACAAAAGTATCAGTTAGTAATGAGGTCTAAACCCCAATGGGTACAAACTTTGAAAATTATAATTCGAAACGGATTTAGAAATCATTTTCTTATAGCTAGAAGTTGTCTCGTACTTGCCCCTTACCATTTTGTATAAACAAAAAAAGGAGCAGAAGGGCTTACTGGGCTTATCGGTAACAATAACTGTAATGTCGCCATGAATCAGGTCATTCAAAGCAGCTTGGTGCAGAGCCCTAAAATTTGATCCACTGCCAGAAACGAAAACCGCCAGCTTCTTCCTTCGCTGCGCATCATCTTTCTCAAGGACCCCACTTTGGTTTTTTGGTATGGATTCACATTTACAAGAAATGCGACTGAGCGTTGTAGCTCCTAATATTCTGGATTGACTAGACCCGGTTAGAGCTCCCCATATACATTTTAGATTGAGTCTCTGTAAAACAATGAAATAAAGAAAAACAAATTAATACTACTCAGTAAGTACGAAGGGAGATAGACTGCGACTCAGTGATCACTTCTTCTAGTATGCCCTATATTCAGCATTCACCATTTCAACTTCAATGTGTGAGGAAAACATTAACATCACAGTAATGGTGGAACTTACATTGGAGCGGCTATATCTCACTGCGGTTGTGCAGCAACCATTTTGCACAGGAAAAACTTTTTGTGATGGTGTAACACCCTTGAAATGAGAGTTTGTTCCTCCCAGAGAAAATAAAGCCATTGATAGGAATTCGTAAATTCAGCTCAGATATACAGAATTCCTTGCGTATTCCTTATATTTGAAAAACCCGAGCTACTTTCCAGTTAGCCGGTAAAACTTTAAATTGAAATGCTACGATCTCCTGTTTATGATCAACGGTTGAGAATTAAGAAAAAAGGATCGCAACAATCTTTTTCTTCGTCTTTCATTTGTCATTTTCCTGTCGATTTTTATGGTGTTAAAATAAAGTGCGACGGGAAAATGTAACCGCGTAAATTTGTCACAATTTCCCGGCCTGCCATGCGAATGGAATTCTGTTTAGCTTAGAAAAATGTAAGCAGATCTTCCAGGCATTTTGGGCAATTTGAGCCTCACCAGCGAATTAGGTTTGCCCAACGATTCGAAAGGCCTCCCAAATTCTTCATAAAACCTAGAATGGCATCCCAATTGAAACGTTTATTTATATTTTGTTTTTTCAAACATTTGGCTCTTATTTTTTTTTTACAAACTACCTAGTGCAATTTTTATATGGTGAGGAAAAATATGATTTCTTATTTTTAAACATACGTGTATTTGGTATTATTGGAATAAATATATATTATTTTATTTAGAAGGGAGTATAAGGCTTTTGGTTAGCTCTCCTTTGTGTAGTTATAATATATATTTGAGTAGGCATGTTAACGGGCCTTGTAGGGTTAATCCAACTTTGATAAGAAGAGCAGTTGCTTGGCAAACACCAGAGGAAGGATGGGTGAAAATCAACTTCGATGGTGCTGCTCGGGGAAACCCCGGGATCTCGGGATGTGGATGTGTGGCAAGAGAACACCAAGGCAACATTTTGGCCTTTAAGGCCAAACGTCTTAAGGATGGCACAAACAATGTGGCTGAATGTGTAGCGGTCAGTGAGGCTCTGGCTGTAGGCATCAAATTGGGAATTCACAAAGTCCATCTTGAAGGCGACTCAGAGATAATAATAAACGGCATAGCTAAGGGAAAGATGGATGCTTGGCACCTTGATAAATAGATACAGCAGATTCGATGTTTGTTACATAACTTTGACGATTTCAAAGTTACCCATGTGTACTGAGAAGCAAATAAGGTGGCCGACATGTTGGCTAACATGGGAGCGAATTCACCACTAGGACCCCAATTTGAAATTTATGAAGAGATGAGGAGTTTCAAATTTGAATAAAAAGAACAAATAACACCCCAATTATATCACTTAAGTGGAAGTACAAAAGAGAATCACCTGGCCTTAATTCGGATGGCGCTTACATAATGGCAACGCATGTGACTAATGGCACTAATCAATAGACACAACCCACTGAAGGCCTTCCAGATTGTTCGAAAGTTGGTTTAAAAACAGGGGAATGAGAGCTTTTCCAACGGAATTGAGGGCAGTGAAGACGTGGAGGCCAATTTTGCGTTGGAATCGGACAGCCAAACGCAAGCCTATGAAGGAAAGATAACACCAAGACGAATGAAGATTATCTTCATGTTCGAGGACGGTGATTTCATGGAAGGCCTGCAGTAGATGCTTGGAATGGAATACCTTGATTCCTACTGGAGGCGTCGCTCCAACTTGGACGTGGCATCCTTGTTCGTAGCCTTGGCGTTAATGGTAGGAGAATCAAAGGAGGAGGTTCGTAGTGTGGTGGCAGAGTGTGTGGACGTGCAATGGCTGCTAGGTGTAGAAGACATTATCGGCAGGGCGGTGTTGGGCCAAGGTTTGGAGATGGGAACTGAGCCGTGGCGGCTAATTGGTGGTAGGGACAGTTCGGTACAGCCATTAGTGGTATGGTCAGCTTCAAATCCATGGGGTGTTCACTTACCAAGAGTCGAAAAGGGCTGGAAGAAAATCATCACCTTTTTGCAGGAGAAGGTGTGGAAGGGTGAGAGAAAGAGCTTCATGAAATCAACCCCGCGCAAGAGCGTCATAGCACCGGGGCAGCCAATACGCTTTCAATCTGGAAAGAAGGCTCTGAAAATGGCAGGTGCATGCGGAGGAGGAAGCTCACGAGATGACAGCCCCACTGCACCCAGGTCAGTGAAGGATGATGACGCCATACCCAACTTCTCGGGGGAGGAGGCAGCACTATGGTTCAAGGATTAGTGGACTTGCGAAGCAGGAGGATGCTGCCATTGGAACGGTTTAAGGTCTTTTTTGTATGATTGATAATGTGATTAAAACTGGTTTTTCGTCATGGGCGTTAAGGCCCTTTTTTGTAATGCAAAGTATTTAAGCTTATAAGTATAGGGGTTTTGGGGTAGTGAAATTATGTTTGTAAGCAGTAGCTAACCGCAAATATTGGCTTAATGATGTAATCCTACTTTAATATCAATACAAAAAATGTTACTTGTCAATATATATATATATATATTTATTTATTTATTTATTTATTTATTTATTTGAGTATGTGTAGACGTTTTGTATAGTAGTCGATTTCTCCAACTTAAAATAATTTCAACGCCAAGGCTCCCCTTTTTCCTTCCATGCCCATAAACACATAGCAATTCCATATGCATTTTTTGAGTTTCAATCTCTTTACTCCTTAACAAACCCACGTCATCGACATGTGGCAGCATGGTGGAATCCGAGAACTTTACTATGGAACCATTTATGAAGGCCTCTACCTGCGTGACACATGTTAAGGACATACCTCTAAGGTTAATGGCTTGGGCCCATGCAGTACGGAATTTTTAAAAAAAAAATCAAAAGACATGTGGGATCAGTTTTAAAAGAAGAGTGTGACAGATGGCATCAAATGGGCATTTGTCATGGGAAATATTAGTTGGTTGCCTTCTCATGATAGTGAATTAGTTGAGAAAAACGTAGCTAGCATCCACGCCACAAGCATAAGAATTAATAATGAGAAATCTTCACCATGGAGATGGTTATAACCATTGTCATGATTAAACGATCATGTCGTCAGCATGTAAAAATAGTGGAATGACCTATAAAAGCCCCATTCTAATTGTTACAAAATATGATGTTTTTTTAGTTTGGGCATAAGCTCTTCATTCTCTAACTAAAAGAGCTCATTGATTGTCTTTCTAGAAATTATTTGTGTTAAACAAGAGATGCATTCTATAATATTTGTAATGTGCGACCTATTTTATGGCCTTAACATGTTTGCTCTTAATAAAGTATTGAGATTGTGCAACAATGGACTTTCTTCTTATTATTATAAATGTGGTATGTGCTTATAATCTTTTTACTGAGTCTTGTTTACTAATGCTAGTCTTTTTGTCTTCCACTTATCTTAAAAATTTGTGGATCATATATGGTTTTTACTCTTCCACGTGTCTTTAAAACATAAGATGAAATGTACCAATTGTAGCAATCTATGTATGTAGAGTAAAAGGTAAAGTATGTGTTGTACAACCTTCATCATTGAAAGAAAGAAAAATGAACTACTTTGGATAAACAAATAAGCCTAATTAAACTCTCGTTTTGTCATTAAATGGAGAATATAATTGCATTGTTTGATTTTTAGCAATAGACTCTTCAAGTCCAAAGTACTTTCTTCTTGAAAATTCATCTCCATATTCACGTGAAGAAGGACATGGCAATAGCAAGAAGAACAATCCAATTGCATTTCAACATAAGCTCCATTGAGTAACTTTTTTCCTATATGTTAATTAAATTTAATGACATAGTAGATGTCATGATGGCTATCAATAGTCCTAATAATTTTTAGCCTTTAGTCTTTTCTTATAATTCTATGTATAAATTTTATATTCATTTCATCTATTTTTATTTACATTTTGAAAGAACACGCAATGCATATTGAAAAGAATAAATATTAACATATTTTAACCTTGAATTCAACATGATAGTTTGTAGGACAAAAAGATCGGTCATGCAATTAATTTTATTCTTTTGTATTATTAGTGATACAAATTTGTTAATAAATAAATTTATATGAATTTTTAATTGATTTATTATTTCTAAGTTGTTTGAAATCTATAATTAATAGTCATTTTTAATAATACAAGACAATTGAAGTTATTATTATCGTGTATCTCTATAAAGCGGATTGAGTCATCATTGGTCTCTATGTTAGTGTGATTGTAATAATCATGTTCCATTAGAGTGTTGTGGTGCTTGTGCTCTGATTAAATCATTTATGGGAGGTGTGTTGTGATGTATCTAAGTCCCCTTTATCTCTTGGGGTGGACCGCATTGAGTATGTGTGTTTGTGGTGGTTGACTTTGTGTAAATGATGCTTATCTTTATAATGGTTGACCTAGTTGCAATTTGATTGATCAAGTTGTGTGTGTGTGTGTGTGTGTGTGTGTGTGTGTGTGTGTGTGTGTGTGTGTGTGTGTGTGTGTGTGTGTGTGTGTGTGTGCGCGCGCGCGTGTGTGTGTGTGTGGTTGAGTTGAGGTGTGGATTGTATTAAGATTGAATGTGAGATTAGTGTGATGCAATTATGAAAGAGAAGATTTGGAAGAGTGTGAGTTTGACAAAGTTACTATAGTGGTTGATCAGGATATCCTACATCGTTTTAAGCTCATCATATTCTTGTGTCTTCTAGAAGACTGTGGCTCTTTTGGTATCTTGTGCGAACATACATCTCCTCCTGAAGGAATTATTCATTTTAGTGGTTTGCAAGTCCTTTTAATATCTTTCCTAAGGTTGGTGCCTTAGTTTGGGGTTGGTTGATGCATAGGGGTTTAGGGTTCTAGTCTTTCTTTCCTCCAAGATGCTTATCCCTTCTACTAACCATCCAATGGTTACTCCTCCATGTGTACTTCTCTAATATGGATCTCCTAGATCCTCTCTATCAACTTTCCTCCTAGGTATAGTTGATTTGTCGAAGACACAAAATATATCTAAGATCAACTAGTCCAACTAGTTCTCCAATTTCCTAGGTTTTTCACTAGATCTTTCCCCTAGAATCCTAAACCCTTGCTTAGGATCTTCCCCATACATCCCATAGACTCTTGACTAAGTCCTTGGCCCATTAAGAGTCCTTTGTAAACTTTTCCCACACTTCTGGATACTTCAACAATCCAATTGTTGACAAATGCACTAGGAGGCCTAATTGGCCTATTTCCTAGTAGGTCAAATTTCACTGTTTTGGGTCTAAAGCTCCCAATTATTCCGAACAACCTCATAAAAGACCTTGAAAATATTCAAGCTATCCACAAACCCTACTAGAATCCAAAATCCTAGTTTCTCAATGCACCCACAACCCTAGTTATCACAAGGCCCTAGTTTTCAACCTATCTTTTAGGCATCTGGACCAGTCAGGACAAAATGCCACCAAATTGGTCTTCAAACTTCCTATAATTATTTCTCACCATTTTATCCTTCATGGGAAAAATTTAGGGCTTCTACACATGCCACTAATTTCACCATCCAAGATCATGGGTGCACTATGCAATCTGATCTTTACCCTATCCAGGCTCACCTGCTCCTAGCAGTCAGCCATAAGGATTCATTCCAAGTCTAGGAATCCCATTAAAAAAACAAAAAGAAAATAAAAAACATTATGTAAAGACCATAACCCTTCATCCCCCATGGTGTTAGCCAATTTCACCGGTGGATGCTTAGGTTAGAGCCATATTTACCTCTACAACTCTGCAAATGGAACTTGCAGACCAGTGGCTTAAAACCTACTCTAACTTTACACTATATTAACTTGAAATCAAAATACTATGTGAATAAGAAAGCTAACTAAAAATACTACACCCCCATGGGGTCCGATCCCCCAATCCAATCCGTACATAGCCGTACAGAAATCAAGAAACACTACAGATTACAAGGAAACACGGTCTGACATCCGTACAGAGGGTTCACAAAAGTGTTATGCAATCCAAAACTCCATTAACCTTCTAAAAATCATCGATCCATGCTCAAATACCCAAGCATGGGTAGTTACAACCACTCCAACCTCCATTAGCAACTTCTTGCAAAAGTTGCTCGAGCAACTGTTTAGCATCTTTTGCTATTTGACTATTTTAGTCAACTCGATGCATGTTTTTGGCTTCCATGACCCTAGTTAGGTTACTTAGGTTCCTAGAAGACACTGTAAACCCAAGTTACACAAAATATCAAATTTTACCTTTCTAGGTCAAAATGACCATAATATCACATAGGAGCACTCTTGGCTCTTACAAACATGGAGATGATCAACTTTGGATCCAACCTAGTGGATCTTATTAAAACCCACACAAAACACCTAAAACACACAAACACACCAAAATGGGAGGTTCTTTGCACCATACTCCCCTGGGACAAATAACTCAAGTCCCTTGATTTAGGAGGTCTTCAATGGTGAGCCCATGCTTCAGAATGTCTACCTCAATCATCCAAGTGGCCTCGGCTTCAGGTAGTCCCTGCCACTTGACTAGATACTCTCTCTAAGTACCCTTCCTTGTCTTCTTAATCACCTTGGATTCCAGTATACTGTCTAACTACGAAGGGATTGGGGTAGGCAAATCTTTGACCCAATCATCTCCCCCAACTGTGAAAGAGTTTGTTGACTAGTGTTTGAGGATGGCCCCGTATATGGATACAAGTCACATACATTACAAATGGGTGAAATTCCCAAATTAGGAGGCAACTCCACCTCATAGGCATTTTTTTCATACTTATGCAATATCCTCAATGGTCCTATCTTCGTCAGGAGCAACTTAGTTGGCTGACCCTTGGGTAGTCTCTCCTTTCTGAGGTAAGCAAGTACTAGATTCCCCACCTTGAACTGTATATTCCTCTTTGATTTGTCTGCCTTTGCCTTATACTTCTCCCCTTGTTGTTGTAGAGTCTTGTTGACTTGATCATGAATCTCCTTCATCTTTTCTGCAAATGACTCCCCTTGGGCACTCCTTTTGTCCTGCGAACCGAGATCCCTTAACTCTAAGATCCCTCTAGGATTGGTCCCATAGACTATCTCAAAGGGGCTTTTACTAGCACTCCTATTAATGAAGTCATTATAGGAAAATTCTTCTTGGCCTATAATGTGATCCCATGACTGTCCATGTTGCTTAGTCAAGCATCTTAGCAAGTTACCAAGTGACCTATTCACTACCTATGTTTTCTCATCTGACTGTGGGTGGTAGGCTGAAGAGAAAGACAAGTTTGTACCTAGCATCTTCCAAAGGGTCCTCCAAAAGTGGCCCACAAACTTACTATCTTTGTCACTTACTATATTCAGTGGCAATCCATGGATTCTTACAATGTCTCTAAAGAATAATCCTGCAATATGTGAAGCATCATTGGTTTGCTTGCATGGAATGAAGTGTGTCATTTTGCTAGACCTGTCCACCACAACAAACACACTGTCATGACCCCTAGGTGTCTTAGGCAACCCCAAAAAAGTTCCATACTCCGGCACTCCCAAGGCCTCTAAGGTATGGATAGAGGTTGATACAATCCACTATTACTACTTTGTCCTTTAGCCCTCTGACATATTTGACATTGCTCCACAAACTTTCTGACATTTGACTGCAACCTAGGCCAATAGTAATGCATATACACTTGCTTAAGTGTATCATCCACTCCAAAGTGACCTCCCAAGCTTCCTTGGTGTTTCTCCTTCACTATGTTCTCCCTCACTGAGCACTGGGGTATACACATTAGGTGTCCTTTGAACAATAGTCCCTCCTGCAACATGTAATCAGTGAACTCTACTTTAAATCCCTGTTAGAACTTTACACATGCCTCATAGGCATCTTTGAAATCTTTGTCCTCTTTGTAGAGGTCTTTCAAATCATTCATCCCCACACTTTGCAACTGTATCTCCTGTATGGTTAGTACTCTTCTACTTAGAGCATCAACAACCTTTTTGCTAACTCCTTTCTTGTGTTTGATCACAAATGTGTATGCTTGCAAATCTTCCACCCATTTAAGGTGCCTCTAGTTCAATTTTTCTTGCCCATTCAAGAAACTAAGGGCATGGTTATCTGTGTAGACCACAAATTCCCTTGGTAGGAGATAATGTCTCCACTTTTAAAGGGCTTGTACCATAGCATACAACTCCAAATCATAGGTGGAGTACTTTTGTTTGGCCTCATTCAACTTTTATGAGAAGAATGCCATAGGGTGTCCCTCTTGACTTAACACTGCTCCTATGGCTAGCTTGCTAGCATCACACTCCACCACAAATAACTGATGAAGTTGGGGAACCTAAGTGTAGGTAGTTCTGCTATTCTCTTTTTCAACATTTCAAACCCTTGATCTGCTATTGTTGTCCACTTGAACTGACATTCGATTCCTCCTTTTATAGTGTTGAGGATAAGGGCATGTACATGACTAAAATTCCTCACAAATTTCCTATAGTAGGAGGCAAAACCATGAAAACTCCTAACATTCACTCTGGATCTAGGTGTAGGCCATTCCAAAATAGACTTGACCTTATCAAGATCCATTTTCATACATCCATTAGCAACCACAAAACCAAGATACACTAATTCAGTTTTCAAGAACTCACATTTTTCCTGATTGATCATCAACTTCTCTCGGTGTATTCTTCTCAATACCATTTCCAAATGCTTCATGTGCTCCTCCTTAGACCTGCTAAAGATCAAAATGTCATCAAGATAAACTATTATAAACTTACCTATGAAATCTGCTAGCACTTCATTCATGAGCCTCGTGAATGTGCTAGGTGCATTTTTTAGGCCAAAGGGAATTACTAGCCACTCATATAGCCCTTCATTTGTCTCAAAGGTTGTCTTCCATTCATCACCAGGCCTAGCCCTGATTTGGTGATACCCTGACTTCAAATCCACCTTGGAGAAATAACAAGAACCTCCCAAATTGTCTAACAAATCCTCAATCTGGGGCATGGGAAATCTATATCTAATTGTGATCTTGTTTATAGCCCTGGAGTCCATAAACATCCTCCATTTTCCATCCTTATTGGGTGCAAGGACAGATGGCACTGCACAAGGGCTCAAGCTCTTTCTTATTAGTCCCTTCTCTAACAAATCTTGAATCTGTTTTGCTATCTCTGCATTTTGACTTGGTGTCATCTTATATGTTGCCTTATTAGGAAGATTAGCTCGAGGGATGAGGTCTATCTGGTGGCTCACATCCCTCATGGGTGGCAATGCACTAGGTAATCCATTATCCACTATTTCATGATAATTTTCCAATAGTGCTTGTACTTCTTGTGGCATACTGGCTTTCTCTTTGGTATCCTCCTTTGGCTTCACTATCACTGCACAACATACCCCTTTCTCCTTCTTCATAGCCTTTAGAAACTCCTTGCCACTCAAGAGCATCACACTGGTTCCCACATGCTTCTCTTCATTAGGTTATTGTAAAGGATCCATCTGAAACTTCTTTCCTTGCTTGGTAATCACATAGTTGTTCTTCTCACCATCATGAATGGCCTTCACATCATATTTCCATGGGAATCCTAGAAGGAGATGGCATGCATCCATGGGCAATATGTCACATAAGACCTTGTCCTTATACTCACCTATCTTAAACTCCACCATTGTTTGTTCATCCACCACTATCTGTTGCCCTTGTTTAACCATGATACTTTATAGGGTGTAGTGTGAGGTATCCTCCTAAGTTTCAGTTTATCCACCATTTCAGTTGACACTATATTCTTTGTGGATCCAAATTCCACTATCACCTTGAAGATCTTCCCATGGGACCTACAAATTCTTTCTTTGAAGTGGTTCTGTGACACTAGGAACTTTCAACAAAGTCCTTCTCAACATGGGATTCTCTCCATCCAATAATGGCCCTACCTTGGAGATGGGAGAAGTGACACTTTGTGTGTCATCCTCTTGCACCAAATGATTTCTTCTTTCCCCCATAGATGATGTGGAGGTCTTGTTAGGACATCTGCCCATTGTATGGCCCACTTGATTACAATTGTAACATCTACTAGTGAAGACAGAGTTGGACCTCCCTTGTGACTGGAATCTACCCCTTGGTGGTCCTCTTCCTCTGTATCCTCCTCTTTGAAATGATCCTCTATACTGACTACCCCCACTATTATCCATAGACTGATTATCTTCTGGTCTACTTGGGCTTTTTCCTCTGCCAAAGTTATTCCTGCCTCTGAATCCTCTATTGTTGTTACCTCTACCTCTTCTTCTTGCCTTATTTCTCTTAGGCTCAATTTGTGGAACTCCTCAGTGTAGGCACTTACTGTCAACTCCTTTTGTCTCAAGTTCTGCAACTTTTGATACATTTGGATCTCATAATCAGTGGGCAGGAATTGTGCCCTCATTATTATCTTCATTCTCTCCCAAGAAGCTAATTTCTTCTTACAAGTGGCTACCCTATCATCTTGAATCATGCTCCATCACACCAATGCAGATCCCTTGAGTCTAGCCTTTGCATAGCTGACTCTCTTCTCCTCTGATACTTCCTTGTAGTCAAACTGGTTGTCTATGGCCTCTAACCAATCCAATAACTCTTCACCATTAAAGCTGCCACAATAGTAAGGTATATGTTCCACACTGTCTTTGTTGATGGAATTGAAGGCATCCAAGAAAACCTTTTGTTCTTTATCCATTTCCACTTCTTTCCTTTAGATTCTCCTGACTGATTTTCAGTTTCATCACCATCACTCTCATCTCCCCATTCAGTTATTCTCTTCTTATTCCTTGGTTCTAACACACTAGCCTTCTCCAAGAGGCCTTGAACCAATTCTAAAATGGAATCCCTACTCATTTCCTTAGGAGGCATGTTTTCAACCTCTTGGATCTCCTCCCCTTTAGACATATACCAAACTTAAAGAAATTATGGCTCTGATACCACTTTGATGCAGAGAGGTTTAGGGTTCTAGTCTTTCTTTCCTCCAAGATGCTTATCCCTTCTACTAACCATCCAATGGATAATCCTCCATGTGTAATTCTCCAATATGGATCTCTTAGATCCTCTCTATCAACTTTCCTCCTAGGTATAGTTGATTTGTTGAAGACAAAATATATCTAAGATCAACTAGTTCTCTAATCTCCTATGTTTTTCACTAGATCTTTCCCCTAGAATCCTAAACCCTTGCTTAGGATCTTCTCCATACATCCCATAGACTCTTGCCTATTTCCTTGGCCCATTAAGAGTCCTTTAGAAACTTTTCCCACGCTTTTGGATACTTCAACAATCCAATTGTTGACAAATGCACTACGAGGCCTAATTGGCCTATTTCCTAGTAGGTTAAATTTCACTATTTTGGGTCTAAAGATCCTAATTCTTCTGAAAAACCTCACATAAGACCTTGAAAATATTCAAGATATCCACAGACCCTACTATAATCCAAAATCCTAGTTTCTCAATGCACCCACAACCCTAGTTATCACAAGGCCCTAGTTTTCAGCCTATCTTTTAGGCCAGTCAGGACAAAATGCCACCAAATTGGTCTTCAAACTTCCTGTCATCATTTCTCACCATTTTATCCTTCATGAGAACACTTTAGGGCTTCTACACATGCCACTAAGTTCACCATCCAAGATCATGGGTGCTCTGTGCAATCCGATCTTTACCCTGTCCAGGCTCACCTGCTCCTAGCAGTCAACCATAGGGCTTCATTCCAAGTCTAGAAATCTCATTGAAAAAACAAAAAGAAAAGCAAAAACATTATGTATAGACCCTAACCCTTCATCCCCCATGGTTTCAGCCAATTTCACCAATGGATGCTTAGGTTAGAGCCATATTTACCTCTGCAACTCTGCAAATGGAACTTGCAGACCAGTGGCTTAAAACCTACTCTAACTTTACACTATGTTAAATTGAAATCAAACTATTATGTGCATAAGAAATATAATTCAAAACACTACACCTCCATGGGTTCCTATCCCCCAATCCAATCCGTATACAGCCGTACAGAAAGAAAGAAACACTGCAGATTACAAGGAAACACAGTCTGGCATCTGTACAAAGGGTTCACAAAAGTGTTATGCAATCCAAAACTCCATTAACCTTCTAAAAATCATTTATCCATGCTCAAATACCCGAGCATGGGTAGTTACAACCGCTCCAACCTCCATTAGCAACTTTTTTCAAAAAGTTGCAAAAGTTGCTAGCAACTTTTTAGCATCTTTTGCTATTTGACTATTTTAGTCAACTCGATACATGTTTTTGAATTCCATGACCCTAGTTAGGTTACTTAGGGCCCTAGAAGACATTCTAAACCCAAGTTACACAAAAATATCAACTTTTACCTTTCTAGGTCAAAATGACCACAATATCACCTAGGAGCACTCTTGGCTCTTACAAACATGAAGATGATGGAATTTGGATCCAACCTAGTGGATCTTATTAAAACCCACATAAAACACCTAACACAACCCTAAAACACACAAACCACACCAAAATTGGAGGTGCTCTGCATCATTGGTGCCTTAGTATGGGGTTGGAGCCTCAACCTGCAAATCCTTTTCAGGTGTAGTGCACTCCTTGGCATGTAGCCTAAAACATTTGTAATCGGTGATTTATATTGTGAGTGTGATTCTCATAGTGTTTTTTTTCAAATTGGATTTCTACGTAAAAATACGGTGTCCATGTGTTTGTGTTGTCATTGCGATATCTTTCTTGAAGTTTAAGTTGGATAAAGATAATTAATAAGTGTGTGTGACAAATAAGTTTTAAGATCTGGTCAAAGACTGACTCAACGCCCTTGCAGTATTGTTGTGCATCCAATAGATGCAACATAATCAAGAACCACAACCAATATGTAGGTATTGAGACTTGTTATCGTAGAGGGTTGCTAGATTCATGAAGCAGGTCATCCCTTACTTTGCTTGTTGTTGATTTTATATTTACATTCAATTTTCTTTCATTGTAGACTAGGTTAACATGTAGGCCCTCCATATTTGGGAAACATGGTCCCCTTAAGGTGTCATGGTCCCAATATATAGTTTCATAGCCCATTCATGGTTAGCCACATGGAGACTTAAGCGAGATATTGAAAGAATTATATTGATGATAATTTGTTTGTGTTTATAGAAACCTCCATTGATGTGTTAGTAGACTATAAATCATATTTTCATAAACTTACAAGATTGGGCGAGGAGCCTCCCACCCAATACATAAGTTCATTTGCATGACATTGGAATATCAATGGTATACTAGATGCCTAATGCAAAGTATCATGATGTGATGTTGATGGCCTTCACGGAGGGATGGGATGTGGACACATGCACATTCCATCTACCTACAAGAGAAATGACAGTTACCCTTGAGGATTTTTATTGCATCCTACAACTTTTAGTGTGAGGCATTACCATGAATCATAGATACTATTGACCCCCTGTTGATATAGTGGATAATCATACTTACTATATAGGGAGAGATATTATATGAGATACACATAGTCACATCTTCATCCCATGGATGTTATAGACTACGAGGGATATTTATATATTCTATCACATATTCATCTCTACATTGGTACTTGTTGTTCTATAGGATGGACGAGGCACATACTTGGTTAGGGGCTTTGTTCATACTATCTAAGCAGTGGAAAAACATAGGATTATCTATGCATGGGGATAGTGTATACTTACACATCTATATTATGAGCATAAGTGGCACATGTACTACAAGGCATAGATCTTGATGATGTGTATGCTTCTTCGAGTGTGGGTATTGAAGCATATAACATGCACAAGGCCAATGGAATATCTAGTTATTATTTTTACATCATATCCACAAGCACACACCTACCCATGTTGGAGTTCATGGAAAAGAAGAGATTTATTATTTTGGAGATTTACTTTTTATAGGCTACAAGATACTGATGTCACATAGAGACTATATAGATCTATGATGATGTGGATATGGAAACAAACATGGCTAGTTTTGATTCAGTAATGTCACTAATTGCAAGGTCACCATGAGTACATTGTGATGTCATTTTAACACAACAGAGTGACATGATAGTAAATGGGCAGATATAAAGTATTCCTATAATTGCAAATATACACCTATGATCATCACATAGTGTGACAAGATTTGGAACTTAGCCTAGAACCACACCATAGGATATTTCTCTCAGCAATCAAGAAGACATGGAGTAGGATGATTTACCGATTTCTAATGAAGACATGGTAGGGATTTAACAAGCTTTTTCAAATTAATGGAGTGTACATGGTCCTACCCCCATATTTCATGAGGACCATCCTACTAGATATATGAGGCCATGGATCAAATTAAGATGAGATGATGACTTAGATGAAGATGACGATGACAATTTTGATCATGATAATGACAAGGTCGAGGACCATGAGTAGGGTGAGTACCATGCATAGGATCATAGACAATATGAACATCATACCTAAGATCCATGATCATATGAGGATAGTGGGGAGAAGGTGGATGATATAGATAATGATTTTTAATACATGTCTGATTACTGAGAGGGGAGGGGTGAATCAGTAATCAACAAATTCACCTAATTCAACTTCTTTAAACTTTATGCACCAAAGCATTCAATATCAACTAACATAAGTAAAACTTTCAATGCACACATCCACAAGTAATCACCCACACAATTTAAACACCATATTTATCTCATGGAAAACCAAATGGGAAAAAACCACGCTGTGAAATGATACCCACAAAATTTGTACTCTTCTGGAATACGCCATGTTAGGAGCTTACCTTGTTAAAGGTTTACAAAACACTGTTAGGTGCTACCCGGTTAAGGGATTTGCTTTTAGATCTATTAGGATATTTTCCCTAGTAGGAGAAGCCTTGCTAAAGGACTTAGAACACTCAATTAGAATGTCATCTTGTTAGAGGATTTACTATAAAGATATGTTAGGATCCACCTTGTTAAGGGATTTCACTGTTACAATGGTTAGAAAGAAACAAATAATGTGATCTATGAAATTTGAACTACCTCTGCATAATCAGATCCCATTAAGCTCTAAAATTTATCTTCATACTATATACTCTTCCATATATTGATCGCACTTGATTCCTTTACTTGCTCTGTCGCCAAATCCTTCTGCAATTTGCAATCAACTCTCTTTCTTCTTCTTCAACTTTTCCACTATATATAGATTAACTTCCACTGACTTAAACAAAACCTAGATCTAAGATATGAATGATCATCTTAGCTAAGATACAACGTATCTAACCACTAAAAAAAAAATTCCTTTGACTGCGTCAGCTTACACATAGATTTTACCTTCGTAGTTGAGCCATTTTCAAAAACTCATTTGACCAAAAGAAACTTCTTGAAGTATCCACCTCAAATGCATACCTCGAGCAATGTGATGTCAAATGTGTTCCACAAATCATGGAAATACCTTAGTAATTTTCACAAAAAACATCACTGATTCTATTGCCACTTTGAATTCCTTCACCGATCCACAAATCTTCATAGCATGTTTAAGAACTATGTCTTGTTTACCTGTTCATTTTGTTAATATTGCTTCCAGTCAAATAAACTAGTTGTATCAGTCAACAATATGAGTCTCCATCGCAAACATAGTATCTTGACATTTTTTACAATCATATCCTATGACCGCTCCACCAAATAGTTTACCGATTTGAGATAACACTCAAATCACTTACAGTCTATTTTTAGCGGTTACCCAATTTGAGTTTAATCAAACATAACCAACTCAATTCTTCATATCAGAATTTGTGATGGAAAATTTAACACCACAACACATGACATATACTTCCATTAGAATAAAAACTTCAAAAATATACTGAAACTCATGATTCACTTACACAATATCTGGTAACATACTGAAAACACTAAGTCAATCACTTGACATCAATGACAACCAAATAACTAATTCACCTATCATCAAATCAGTACCAATCCTCATCAATGTAATACTAAGCATAACTGCATCAATTATGCTAACAATCTCCCCTTTTGTCATTGATGCAAACATTCTTATCTATACAACATATAAGTTGTACCCTTGGCAACACTCTTATCTTCTCTTAACTTATGAATTATGATTGATATCACTTTGTTGATTTCATGAAAACACTTTGACTCTCTGATGGAAATCTTCATACTGACTTCTACAAAATGTTCAACTTATGTCTATACCTCTAATCATACATCTTATCACTCATCATTATCATATACTCCCCCTTTCATATTTATATTTTATGTTCTTCTCATGTTTGCATACATATTCTCCCCCTTTGATAACAATGCCAAAGATGTCAAATCATTCAATTATCTTTGTTTACACTTGATTTTTCCTTGCACTTTCTTTCCTTGTCACTTCATTACAATTCCATACTTAATACTTATCCCCCATGGAGTATTCCACCACTACATTAATTTATAGATATGTTTTTTTGATAAACACATATGAACCGATGCAATCAACATCATCCTCTAATTAACTTCAGATAGGAGAATAACCCCTAATCTACCTCTTAGATACTTGAAGGTATCTTTTGGTAATGTCTCGGTGAATATGCCAACAACATGTTCTTTAGTAGACACATAGTCAAGCCTTTCCTCCTTTTCTTATACCTTCTCTCTTAGGAAATGATATTTTATTGCAATGTGCTTTGTCTTCGAGTGCATCACTAGATTCTTGAAAATATTTATTGCACTAGTGTTATCACAATAGATAACAATTGGTTCTATGACCTCATAAGTCCCCTCAAGAATATATTTTATCCATACTACTTGTTGACGGTTAAGAGAAGCAGCAACATACTTTGCCTCTCTAGTAGATTGAGAATTACAATTATGCTTTTTACTAGTCTAGGAGACTAATCGTTCACTGAGAAAGAATGCTCGACCACTTGTACTCTTCCTATCATCAACATTTCTTGCCCAATCTACACTAGTAAACACAATCAAATAAAAATTTTCCATCCTTACCATACCATAGGCCATAATCTTCAGTCCCCTTTAGATATCTGAAGATCCTCTTTATTGCAACCAAATGTGAGTCCTTCAAGTTTGATGAAAACCTTGCAATAATACCAACAATATGTGCAATATCCAATCTACTATGCACAACATGCTGCAATTTACTGACTATGGATCTATATAAAGTTTCATTTACCTCTTTTGATTCATCCTCCTTAGATAGTTTGTAGCCTGTAACCATAGGTGTTCCCACTGGTTTTGAGTCTTCCATGCCAAAAGTTTTCAGAATCTCCTTCACATACTTGGATTGACTTATGTATATCCCTTTCTGTATCTGTTGTACTTGAACTCCAATAAAGAAATTGATTTCTCTTATCATGTACATTTCAAATTCCTTCCTTATTTCTTCTGAAAATGACCTACTCAATGCTTCATTTCCACCAAAATATGATGTCATCGACAAAAATTTCAGCAATCAATGTTATGTCTTCACTTTCAGATTTTACATATACATTGCTATTGTCACTAGTTCTTGTGAAACCAATCTAAATAAGATATGCATGTAACCTTTCATACCATGCTCTTTGATATTTCTTCAATCCATACAATTCTTTATGCAATTTTCATATCATGTCTTTACCTTTTTCAGTTGCAAATCCTTCAGGTTGTTCAATGTATACTTCTTCTAACACACCATTCAAAAAAGAAGATTTCACATCCATTTGATAGACCTTAAAACCTCTATAAGAAACATATGCCAAAAGTATCCTTATGCCTTCAAGTCTAGAAATAGGTGCAAAGGTCTCACCATAGTCCAGTCCTTCTTCTTGTGCATACCCTTTGAAAGCTAGCCTTGCCTTGTTTCGGATCACTTCTCCTTTCTCATTCAACTTATTCCTGAAAATACATTTAGTTCCTATAACATTCTTGTCAGTAGGTTTGGGTGCTAAAGTCCAAGTATTATTCTTCTATATTTGATCTAATTCCTCTTTCATAGCCTTAATCCAATCATAATTTTCCAAAGCATCTTTAACAATTTTAGGTTCTAATTCAGATAGTAGACAAGTTCTTTCCCTTACCTTGCTTCTAGTCATCACTCCAACATTTTTATCTCCAATAATCTGATCTTATGTATGATTAAGTTTTACATACCTCGGGAGTACTAGTTTTGTTCTTTGGTTACCTTCAACATTATTCACCAGTTGTGCATCATTCATCACTTTTGTCACTTGTGGTATTGTATCTATCTCCACCGATTGAACATAAACAAACTTGTTATAGTCTTCCAGTTTCTTCTTGCTATATTCCTCATTTTTCTCCAAAAATTCATCAATTCTAACATTGGCACTTTCAACCATCTTATTAGTACATTTGTTCAAACACTTATAATCTTTGCTTCTAGTAGAATAGCCAAGAAATATCTCTTCATCACTCTTAGAATCAAATTTACCATTTTTTTCATCCTTCTTTATGTAACATTTGCTTCCAAAAAAATTGAAGTAATTGACACTAGGAGTATGACTATACCACAACTCATAAGGTGTTTTATTTGTACCTTTCTTAAGTTGTACCTGGTTCAAAGTAAAAACAATAGTACTTACAACTTCTCTCCAAAAGATTTGAGCTAATCCCTTTTGTATCAAAAGTGTTCTTGCACAATCAATTATGGATATGTTCCTTCTCTCTGCAATTTCATTTTGCTGAGGTGTTCTAGGTGTTGACATTTGTCTCTTGATTCCATGTTCTTCACAAAATGTTGTGAACTCATGTGAGGTAAACTCACCTCCTCTATCAGATTTGAGACACTTAAGTGCTTTACTTGTTTGGTTTTCAACTCTTGCTTTATACACCTTAAACATGTAGAATGCGTCAAATTTATCCTTCAAAAACATAAGAGACATCATTATTGAGTAATCATCAACAAACAAAATAAATTACTTATCTCCATAGTAGCTCTTTGTTCTCATAGGTCCACACAAGTCAGTTCGTACAAGGTCAAGAATGTTCTGAGATGAGTAGACTTTACTAGTAAAGCTCAAACTAGTGAACTTTCCCAACTGACACTCCTTACACATACCATTTTCAGGCTTATCTAAAGTAGGCAAACCTCTAACACATCTTTTCTTACTAAACTTTACCAAATTATCAAAGTTAACATGACAAAATATTTTATGCCATAGCCAACAATCTTCAAATTTAGCAAACAAGCAATGTTTATTAGTAGAGTTCAATCATAATATGTTACCTCTAGTGTGTTTACCAGTAGCAATCAAATCTCCAGATGTTCCTAAGATCTTGAAAGCACCATTACTAAATTCCAATCAGAAACTTTTGTTATTGAGCTAAGCAACACTTAACAGGTTATACTTTAATCCATCAACCCAATAAACATCATCACAATTAGTGTTATCATTAAGTGTTATTGAACCTTTACCTCTTACCACGCATGGAGAACCATTACCAAATATGACTATACCTCCATCACTTTCTTCCATTGAAATTAATTTACTTGTCACCGATCATGTGATGTGTACACACACTGTCTATTATATAGCCACCACTGTAATTCATGATTGAAATCAATGTTTTATCCTCACTATCTCCATCTACACCGGTTGAGGGTTCTTCTTTGAATGCAACAAAAACTATCTCTTCCTCATCATCTCTTCCATCTGATTCTTCATCAGTCACTCCATGTTCTACTAGGTAATATGCCTTCTTACTCTTGTCTTTGAAGTTCCTAAATTTCTTGAAATTTTCCTTCCTATCATTGTCAAGACATCTAGATGCAATATGACCAATTTTGTTACATG
This sequence comes from Thuja plicata, assembly GCA_018584345.1. Taxonomy (NCBI): domain Eukaryota; kingdom Viridiplantae; phylum Streptophyta; class Pinopsida; order Cupressales; family Cupressaceae; genus Thuja; species Thuja plicata. The sequence goes on along the minus strand of MU228374.1, from coordinate 3,816,493 downwards.
AAAAGCATTTTAAGGCAATTTTACCTTTGTACTTTCCTTTCCCTCTAGGTAATTTCCTTGCTAACAGTGCTTCCAACTCTTCTTGTTAGCTTTCCTCATATAAGATAGAATCATACTCATGATTTCCTTCAGAACAATTAGAGACTTCCTTTCCTTTCTTTGATGAACCAATAGTTAGGGAGGCTTTGAATGTGGATTCTATTCTAGGCATAATGATATCAAAGTCACTTAACTCAAAAGTAGTAAGCTTACCAACTAAAGAATTTAGAGTCACATTTGTAGGACTGATAGATCTTAGTTATTGCATAGCAAAGACTCTAATAGCATAGTGTGGTAGAAGGGTTCTCAATATTTTACTTACCACTTCATCTTCTCCATGTTGACCACCAACTCCTTTATAGCATAAAAAAATTTCTTTAGCCTATTGTTGTATTGAGAAATGTTCTCTCCTTCACGCATTCTCATTTCATCATACTTTCCTCTTAGACTATCTACCTTTGCTTTCTAAACATGAACATATTGCCATGGATTGTTACCAACTTATCCCAAGTATCTTTAGCATTATCCATTTCCTTGATATTTACAAACTCAGCATTAGATAGAGCACTTGCAATTTTTGTAATTATAGAGTTATGTTCCAGCTTTGTCTTTATTTTTTCAGGAGTTAGGATTCTATAAGGTTGAACATACTTAGCTGTGAGATGATCCAATACTTTCTCTGCAATACTAGATAGATGCAGCTTCATCCTACTTACACATGTAGAGAAATTGTCCTTGGTGAATATAGGTGTATACATCTTCAGATCTTTTTCCTTGAGTTGTTAAGATTCCATAGTCAGGGAACCAAACCTCTAATACCAATTGTTAATACTAGTTTTATTACTGAGAGACGAGGGGTGAATCATTAATCAAAAAATTCACCTAATTCAACTTTTTAAACTTTACGCACCAAAACATTCAATATCAACTAACATAAGTAAAACTTTCAATGCATACATCCACAAGTAATAAACCACACAATTTAAACACCATATTTATCTTGTGGAAACTCAAATGGGAAAAAACCACGGTGTGAGATGATACCCACAAAATATGTACTCTTCTGGAATACGCCCTGTTAGGAGCTTACCCTGTTAAAGGTTTACAAAATACTGTTAGGTGCTACCCAGTTAAGGGATTTTCCTTTAGATCTGTTAGGATATGTTCCCTGTTAGGAGAAGCCTTGTTAGAGGACTTATAACACCCAATTATAATGCCACCTTTTTAGAGGATTTATAGTAAAGTTCTGTTAGGATCCACCCAGTTAAGGGATTTCACTATTACAATGATTAGAAAGCAACATATAAAGTGATCTATGAAATTTGCACTACTTTTGCACAATCAGATCCCATTAAGCTTCAAAATTCATCTTCATGTTGTATACTCTTCCATATCTTGATTGCACTTGATTCCTTTACTTGCTCTGTCACCAAATCCTTTTGCAATTTGCAATCAACTCTCTTTCTTCTTCTTCAACTTTTCCTCTATATAGATTTACTTCCACCGACTTAAAACAAACCTTAGATCTAAGATATGAATGATCTAGATCATCTTAGGTAATATGCAATGTATCTAACAACTCATAAAATGTTTTCCTCTGACTGCGTTAGCTTACACATAGATTTTACCTTGGTAGTTGAGTCATTTTCAAAAACTCGTTTGACCAAAAGAAACTACTTGAAGAGTCCGCCTCAAACACATACCTTGAGCAATGTGATGTCAAATGTGTTTCACAAATCACAGAACTACCTTAATACTTCATGAAAAACATCAGTGATCCTATTGTCACTTCGAATTCCTTCAGTGATCCACAAATCTTCATAGCCTATTTAAGAACTCTGCCTTGTTTACTTGTTCATTTTGTTAATATCACTTATAGTCAAATAAACTAGTTGTACTGGTTAATAATATGAGTCACGATCATGAACATAGTATATTGACATTGTGAACAATAATATCCTATGACCGCTCCACCAAATAGTTTACCAATTTGAGATAACATTCAAATCACTTACAGTTTGTCACTGACTGTTTTTAGCAGTTACCTAGTTTGAGTTCAATAAAACATAACCAAGTCAATTCTTCATATCAGAAGTCATGATGGAAAGTTTAACATCACAACACATGACATATACTTCCATTAGAATAAAAACTTCAGAAACATACTGAAACTCATGATTCACTTACACAATATTTGGTAACATATTGAAGACACTAAGTCAATCAGTTAACATCAATGACAACCAAATAACTGATTCACCTGTCATCAAATCTGTACCAATCCTCATCAATGCAATACTCAGAATCACTGCATCAGTTATGCTAACAAATGATGACATACCAATTTCTAGATCTTCCCCAATATTTCAATCAATATTACCAATCTCTCACTTTGAGTTACTAAGGCGCTCTAAACATCGAGAGTCAAATAGGACTACTACTATCGTTCCCCCAGCTACACCACAAACTATATCATCTTAGGCACCTACCATCATTGACCTTAAGTGGAGAGAGGGAAATACAAATAAGAAATTAAATTATTTTTTTAAGCTTGTGTATGTTCATTTCCATGTTGATATACATGATGGTGTAGCTAGTATTTTATTGATCTACTTTATTGCAGTGGATACGAGGGGATGGTGTGAGTTTATTAAATTCATCACTTGAGGGATGACATGCTTAGATAGCTCTTGGGAGTCACCATGGAGTAGTATGGGATCAAATCTAGGGATAAATGAGTATGTCTTTCATCCCTTATCATAGATGTGAGCAAAGTTAGAGGCTCTACAATAGATGTAGGAGAATTAGTGGGTCACAGAGCAGTGTCTTCCGGGCATCATTAACAATTTGAGGCTAAAGATAATAGGATATAAGGGCATGGTAGAGGAGATGGAAAAGAGAAGTGCCTATAGGAATCACTCATGTTCTATGGCATCACATAGATGTCCCTCTCAACCACCTCCATCGGTTGTGCCCAAGGGCTCTGATAATCATCAGCCATAAAGATAGACAAGGTGTATAGGATTTGACATGATATTTTGACTTAGTGGTGATATATGTTGTATATTTTGTATCAAGATTATCCATATATATGATGATTAGTTTTTAGATGTTTTACATATTTGTTTTTAATACAAACTGGTGTTTTATTACTTTGATTAAAATAAACATGGTCGTGAATAGGTATGTCTAACCTAATGCAATTGTGATTGATTACATATCCAATGCTACAATGATTAAATTGATACATGTGTGATTTAATCAAACAAAGTAATAAGTGTTCAACTAAATATGACAAGTGATGATATAATGTACTCATGTCTAAGCTAAATGTCAATGCAATCTATCTAAGGTTTCTTTAACTAAATAGAACATGATTTAACCAACATGGCACATGGAATACTAAAATATATGCTAACATAGGAACACAATTCCCTTAATCAATGAAAAATAAAATACAAAAGGAATCAAGGACAAACTAACATTTTATCACGAATGAAGCAATATTCACTAATAGAAAATATATATATCTAACATGATATGCTTTAAAGAAAAAATTGTGAGCATAACATTCAGTAAATAGAAGAGAAGGAAGAAGAAGAAATAAGAATAATATCTATGTAGGTGCATAACATTAACGGGATCCTTTTGAGGTGTACCTTCCATATTCAAACCCTACACTCTCTCATCCTAATGATGGATCATGGAGTGTGATCCAAAATGTTGATGCTAAAAAAATATACACAATCAAATTGAGAAACAAAATTGCATTAAAAATAGATTGTGGAAATCTGATAATGTTAAAAATTGTAAGTAGTTGAGTCGTAGACTTCAATCATGACGTGTGGTCCAAGAAAATTAGGATTGAACTTTTCTTTTTCACTTGGTATATCATTCATGTTGCATTGATTCTCATAAGGCACCAAGTCACCAATGGAGAAAGAATGTTGATTCACTCAATATTTATAGCTTTCTTGCATCGTCTTGTCTTGTGATAAGATAGGATATGCTCAAGATCATTTAAATGATGTTCATCAAGCACCTAAAGTTGTTGAAGGGGTTTTTCTCTATGATATTGTAGACACCCTAAATTGGTCAACCAAAGTCAAAGTGGTCTAATCAAGTCAACATCATGGATCAATTAACAAATCCATTAATTAATTAAATACAAGCCAAAAATGGGTTAATTAAACTATGTAATTGATTTAATCAACTAGATATATAGTTCAATTAAATATAAATCTAATCCAACCCATCTAATTCTTCTACCTGGCTAATTTAATTAATTTTTCAAATTAATTAATTCCTAATTTTAACAAAGGAGACAAAAAATCAATTAGCTAATGAGGAGATAGGATTGAAACCACATGGATCACGCCAAGATTTTCTATCTTATCCACTCATTTAGCCTTTTCTATCCTCACCAACCATTTTGTCATCTTGTCCCCTGTTTGAAACCCAACTCAACCTCTCTCATCTAATCATTGTTAACTCTCTCTACCCGGGGAAATCCTATAAATAGAATGCATTTCTTAATGCAAATCACCACTTTATATTCACTATCATTTGCATTACCATTTTAGTCAAATTTGCATCCATTGTTTAGAGTAATTTGAATTCAATAGCATAATTAGATTCATTTTGCATCACAATTTATCATGTTTGTAGCTTAATTTGCTTACCATGTAGCTTAATCTTCATCATATATCAAATTCTCATTCTAGGACTGTCACTTTAGGAGCGCTTAAGATCTTAGAGCATCCTTAGTCTTCGTATTTAGAGAGACATGGAATGATTTTAATCCTTTCAATTTGATATTTGGCATGTTAGATCATTATCTTTGATCAAATTGAGTAGATTATTGTAATGTTTCATGAATATACTTTTCCTAGTATACATGATGACGCCCACCGTGGGGCTCTTGCCTCATTCTAATATTTTTTTAATGATTTGTGATGATTTTTGGTGAATTTGTGTTATAGATTTCCAATTTGCAAGTACAACAAAACATTTAATAGGAGAAGTAGCGTGTGTACAATGAATTTTAATGCCTTTACACAGTGAAATATCGCGTATACTACAAATATTGAGGCCTTTACACAACTTGTTGACACATTTGCAATAACTTTTATCTTCTGTCTAAATTATCTCAGTGTGTACAATAGATCTTTTGACGCCTAGACACATTCTTCTGACACGTATACATCAAAGTTTGACACCTTTAAGCAATCTTATGGCGCCTTTGCAAATTATTTTTGTCTTCTCTCTAAATTCTTTCAGCGCCTGTCAGGGAGTATTACTGTGCATTTAAATTGTTTTATGGTGGATTTAACTTGTTTTTTTGACGTATATACAAATTATTTTGATGCATATGCAAATTCTTTTGACGCATATGCAAATTATTTTGATGCCTATGCAAATTCTTTTGACACGTATGGAATTTTTTTTTATGCGTAAGCAAATTATTGTAACATGTATGGGGTTTTCTGTCGCACGTAGTACTATTAAGTAAGAATTTCAAAATTCTATAAATCTGATCTAAATGATGTTCTATTTTGCATATGTATATCCATAAAAAAGTTCAAAAATTAGTATGCAGACTATTTGATTACTTCAAAGAGAAAGAGGAAAGTAGATTAGCTAAGTATCAAAAGAAAATCCATTTAGCTATTGCATTTGAAAATTTGAAAGAAAGAAGAAAAAACATATGCAAATTACATTAAAATTGTAAATTCTTATGAATCTAAATATGTTTTCTTAAATTGAATCTTTTCTCCTTGAATTTAAATTCAAATTTGTATTTGGGAGGACAAATTGGCAATTTACTTTGATTTGGATTTCCTCACTTTGCCTTGGAGTGTGTTAAACTAGTGTGTGTGAAAAGGAGGACACTTAGGAGCTGGAGCAATTGCTTAGGTAAGTGAAAAATAAAAATTCAAACCTCAAAAATGTGCCTAGCCTTTGCTAGCATCGAATGAGGTATCCCTAAATCCCTATGCATTTTCTTAAATTATGGAAATTTCATTTACACATCTAGCTTAAGGTAAAAGAGAAAATTGGAATCTTGAGTGAAGCATTAGAAATATGCTCTTCACCTTTTGGTGAATAAAACTCCTATAAGTGATAAACTTGAGATGAAGATGAGCTAGGGAATGAACCAAACACCTAATTGAAGCCTTCTTGTTTGTGGACAAAAAGTACAAGGTATATGCTCTTCACTTTTTTGGTAAATAAAAAAATCCAAACGTGCTCTAGTCCCTCTAGATTAAAAGTCTTGGGAAAGAACAAATGTTAAACGTGTTTGTGAAATAAATAAATAGGGATATTATCTTCTCCTTTTGGTGAATCAAACTCTTAGACTTGTTTTCATTTCAATTTCTTGCTTTCATATGCACATGCTAGAACTTTAGTGGGCCTACCTCCCGAGAACACGCCTTAGCGAGGCCGACAAGAGGGACAACCCAAAGTGGGAACAAGGTGAAGCCAACCTATTCCACCCACTATAAATAAATACCTCATTTAAGTTGAAAAACTTAGAGGGCAAAAATAGGAAATGCCTGGACTCGTAAGGCTATAGGCCTCAATCGCGAGTGTGTGACTGTGTGTTCCTTGTATGATTCATTTGATATTTTTGTTTGGAACCTAAAATAAACATCTAATTAAGCTAGTAATCCCTACCTTTAGAGCCATGTTTAAATGCCAAATTTCACCTTAGGTAGATTGCATAAAGTGGCTTATCGTGAAAGACCCGTGTAAACATTCTCAAACATGAACTTTTGTTTTTAGATGTTAAAAGTGCAAAACATTTATTTTTGATCTTGTTGTGGTTGATGATACATGTTTACAAGAAGAAGACATCCATTTGAGTTTAATCAACCTAAATTTTAAAATAAAAATCAATCAATTGAAACAAGAGTAAATAGATCATATCTTGAATCTATTTGAAGAATGAATCAATCCTATGATGGAGAACAATAATAATAATGATCACGATAAAAAATGTAATAAGGCAGATCGAGATAAAAATTTCCATTGGCATCAAGACGAAGAAGAAACTAAAGAGGAAATTGATGAGGCATCCCAAGATCCCATGTTCCTCGAAGTCATGGAAAACGTTTGGAGAGGGATAAAGAAAGACATTTATTAAACATAGCTCGAATAGGAGTTAAGCTTCCTCATGACTATGACACATCAACCTTAAAGAAGGATGAGAAAAAGAAAAGGACACATCACCCAAAAAGTCCCCATTAAGATCAATTTGTCCTTTTCTTTTTAATTATGATCTAAACATCCCTCCCTTTTCTTCAAAAAAATAGGCATTTAAGCATGATAATCCTATCTTTGATAAAAAAAAACATCTTCATGATACATCATCCAACAAGTCCCCATTAAGATCATTCTTTACTTTTCTATATGATCATGAGCCATCCATATCTTCATCTTATTCAAACAAAAAGGTTACTTGACAATCTTACATCAATGTCATCTTTGATCAAGAAGAACATCATGACCATATTATCTTTGATCAAGAACATCTTAATAGAAACCCAATCTTTGATCATGAACCTATTTCACAATCTCAAGAGAATCCAATATTTGATCAAGCAAATCAAGATGAATTAGTCCTATCTCAACAAACCTCATCACATGACAAAGAAAAATCATATCATCGTAAACTTGAATCTCAAAAATATTTGGTCAACACAAGAACATCTAAATATCCATTAGATAGATCATTTATTTCTTTGGGACAATATTATGAATTACCTTTGGAAAAACTCCTCAAAAATAATCTCATCATATTGCCTCAAATCACTTCATGTGGTTTTGTATTCTTAAGCAACTATTGTGCATATCATAGACATAATAAACATGAAACTTCATATTGCATGGAATTGAAGCGTAAAATCCAATATCTCATAGATGATGATATAATCAAAATTAAAAATCCTAGTGAATCATCTAATGAAGAGAAAGATACTACTCTCAAGCAAGATCTAACTCATGAACCTGTATCTAGTAATGATTATCTTGTAGCCTCAACTTCTACCACCATTCATTCACTTATTAAAGCATCAAAGCTATCTAAATCACCTCCAACAAAAAATGAGCATAATGATGATACTTTCCTTTTTTACTATGTCTACCCTCAAGGACTGCCTCTAAAAGAAATCAAAGCTAATTTACATCTTTCTACAAGTCTCTTCCATGCTTAAAATATTTTAGACCCCAAGATTTCATGTGCTTTAATGCTTATCACACCTATTCAAAATGATCTTATATTAGCACTTCAAGAATCCCCCATGCATATCCAAACTCCTACCTTGTCCTTAGAAGTGGCTCCATGTCAAGAGAGTAATCGAAAGTGCGAAGAAACAAGTATCAGTAAATATCAAGATCAAGATGGTATCCATTCCTATCCAATATTTGATGAAGGTCCCATATCCATAGAATCTCACAATGGTCCCCTCATACTCTTTCATTTCTTCCAAGATGATATTCTTCCACCTAAAACACAATGTATTCCTCCAAGCCTTGTATCTTATCCACTTCCAAAGAAAGATCAAGATATCCCTTCCACCATTTCCAATGAGCCCATTGAAAATCAAGAGCAAAGTATCCTCTCTACATCATCCAAAGATCCTTGTCAAGATCAAAGTATCCCATTAACTACTTATAATGATTCTCCATTCCTACCTCAAGAACCTATCATTCCTTCAAATCCATTTCATGATAACAAATCCCCTCAAGCTTTAGTTGCTCCTATCAAAGTTGATCCTATAAATTCTACCCATGATTATATTGGTATAAAGATAAATCTTGAAGATGAGAGCCTCGAAAATGCAACTCACTCCAAAGATGTTAATATCCCTTACAAACCTTGTATCCCTCCATTTAAACGTAAGCATATGCCTTCACCATCCCCCAAATCCATTCTTGGCCCCTGTATCCAAAAGCTAAAGCCTTCATATCTTCCATTCATATGGGGTCCATATATCCCTCCATCAACCACGCCTACCATTCCTAGCTTGCCATCCATTTATGCTATCACATATCAAGATAAAAAATGCACACATACTTGAGGAATTTCCAAGAACCTATCCACATGAACCCTCCATATCATCCCTATCCTTCCATGATTCCCGAAACCTTTGGAAGCAACTGATAACTAACTGATGGTAATGGTGATGAAGACCAATTTTTAGAAGAATACAAGCAAGTAGAATGGTTAGATCAGTTGTTAGTTTGTCACTGATGTCAAGGAATTGATATCTGATTTATATTAAGATGCCATATAAATCAGAGAGGAACTTAATTGGGTAGATAATATAGATCAAACAATAATAAGGAACTATTGATATAATTGTTTCTTACTTAACATTTGATGTTGTTAAGTCGGTAAAAGCAGAAAGGTCAAGTTGGTAAAGGGAACAACCTAGTTACAGAGCAGTGAAGTGTTTGTTAGTTGAGCAAAGCAAAGACAGTCACTGAGTGAAGTTGACAACCAAGCAAGGTCAGTTACCGAGCAAGGTTGGTAATTGAGGAAAGTCAGATACCGAGTGAAGATATTCACCAAAGTCACCGAGCACAGAATAGAGCATGAACATAGATTGAATACAAGAAGCATAATGAATTTAATGCAAAGGCACATAGATCAAGAAGTTTCCAAGCATGAAGATGAAGTCTGTTGCAAGATCTATGGTCATGAAAAGTCAAGTTCAAAATCAATTATGTAGATTAAGCGGAAAAAGATTATTGTGAGTTCCAAGAAAAAGTGCAAGTCACAAGGCATGGTTAAACGCTTAATCGAGTTTTAGATACATTGAATCAGTTCATTTGAGAAGATCGGACGACTGAGCACAATTGAGGGAAAACCTAATGATTAGGATTAAGAGGTAAAACAAAGGCCTATATATTGATGAGTTTGTATGTTTATACAGAGTTGCTGGCAAAGTGATGAGTTGGAGAGCTACCAAGAAGAGTAGTGAAAGAGTTGGATAACTAGTCCAGAGGAGAGACTGATGAGTTGGTGAGTTGTTGGTGCCAGTAAGTTTCAGAAAGAAAACAAGGGATCTGATCAAGCAAAGTATAGTTGCAGAATCACAGGTCACATTAGTACAATGTTGCTTACTAACATTTGTCACAGAAAATATCTTAACCGACTGGAGCTAACAATTCCTTTTGTAAACCCTTGAGAAAGGTAACATTCTAGGATGAATGTTTAAGCCCTCTAACCAGGCCACTCCTAACAGGGTGAAGATATTAATAGGTATAAGGTAAATCCCCTAACAAGGTCACATCTAACAAATGTGCATTGTAATCTTTAACAGGATTGGCTCTTAACCGAGCATACTTCAAAAGAGTATTTCTTTTTGTGGGTGATAATGCCCACGAAGGTTTTTCCCAAATTGGGTTTCCTCATTAAATCTTGTGTTACATGTGATGATTGATAACTATCAATGTTATTTTCTTAAGTTATATGCTTTTATCAAGTCTGTGAAGAGTTTACAAATTTTGGTTGCTGTTGTTGTTTGAGTCACCGAGTTGAATCAGAGTTTTAGATTTAAAGTATTAAGGTTAAATATTTTCTGATTCACCCCCCCTCTTAGTAAATCATCTTTAGTAGGTTAAACCAACAATTGGTATCAGAGCTAGTGTTCCAAGAAGATAAGTTTAAAGGTACTTGAGATAAAGGTCCAAAGATGTATAGGAGGGAAACACCAAAGTTGAATAGGAATAACTTTTCTACATGGAAGAATAGAATGAGGCTTCACATATTTGGTATTGGAGATTATGCACTAGATCATCTTGAAAATGAGTACTCACCTCCACTATTTGGTCCTCTAACACTTGACCAAATAAGAGAAAGACAAGAACATATACAAGTGATGATAGAGATAACTTCTACTCTCACCGACCTAGAGTTCAATGATTTAGAAGGTTGTACTACTGTTAAGCAGATGTGGGATAGGCTTACACTAGTTTTTGGCGGAGATTAGCATGTTCAGAAAGCTAAGGCTGAAAGCTTAAGAGGAAAGTTTGAATCAACGAAAATGAAATAAGGAGAGAACATTACTACATATAGCATGAGACTAAAGGATATTGCTATTGCAATTAGAGGTGTTGGTGGAATCATTAATTAAGAAGATGTTACAAGCAAGATTCTTAGAACACTGATACCTATCTATGTCATATGTGTGTCTTCTCTTCAAGAGTTGAGTTTCATTCCACATATGATTGTTACTTTGGATGTCAATATAGATAAGCTAACTGATTTTTAGCTAAATGATTTTGATAATACTTTACTTGCTACTTCTAAGATGGAATATGCATTCAAATCATCCTTGAATTTTGGGAAGTCTAGAGACTCTAGATCTAGTGATGGATATGAAAGTAGTGATAGTGAAAGGTTTCATAGTTGTAAGAGTGAGCTTGAAGATCTATATGTTGAAGATGAAAATAATGAAGCTGAATTTAAAGAATTATTGGCTAGGAGACTAACGAGAGGTAAAGGAAAGTACAGAGGTAAGCTACCTCTAAAATGTTTTTCATGCAACAAGATTGGTCACATAGCTTCTAATTATCTTGATAATAATGAGAAAAGATATAAAAGAGACAACAACAAGACTAAGAGCAAATTTAGAAGATTTACAGATTTCAAGAACAAAGGAAAGAAAACATGCTACATTGTTGAAGGAGGTTCATCTAATGATGACACTGATGATGATGATGAAGAAGTTGTTTATGTTGCTATTAAAGATGAATCTAATGAAGAGAGGTACATTGAAGAAAAGGCCCTAATATCACAAGTAAGAAAAAATGATGCATGGATTATAAACAACGGGTTGTCACATAACATGACTGGTGATACCAACAAGTTTATTACTTTGAAAGAGCATAATGGTGGTAATGTTAGATTTGGAAATGATGTCCCATATCCTATAAAGGGAAAATTTTCTATAATTATGCTAAATAATACTAAGTGTGATGATGTCTATTGGGTTGAAGGCCTGAAATACAATTTGTTGAGTGTGGCACAGTTAAACAATACAGGTCACCGGCTGGAATTTCAAAACAAGAAGATTAAAGTATTTGATCAGAAGGGAAGTCTGATTGGTACTAGAGGTCAATCTAAAGGTAACTTATTCTACCTTGATACATCCATAAAAATTTGTTTGTTTGCTAAGATTGAAGATGTATGGCTATGGCACAAAAGGCTATGTCGCGTTAATTTGACAACTTAATGAAAGTAAGTAAAAAGAATAGATTAAGAGGTCTCCCAAGTCTAGACAAACCTAAGAATGTAATGTGTAAAGGATGTCAAGTAGGTAAGATGACTAAATCAAGCTTTACAAGTAAAAACTATACTACACAAGGTATACTAGAATTGGTACACACTGACCTATGTGGTCACATGAGAACACAAAGCTACTATGGAGATAGATACTTCATATTGTTTGTTGATGATTATTCTAGAATGATGTCGGTTATGGTTTTAAAAGAAAAATCTGATGCATTTCAAATATTTAAGTGGTATAATGCTAGAGTTGAAAAATAAATAGGGAAACAGATGAAATGTCTGAGATATGACAGAGGCAGAGAGTTTACATCTGATGAATTTACACTCTTATGCAATGAACATGATATAAAGATACAAATGTCTGCACCACAAACGACACAACATAACAGTATAGTTGAAAGGAGAAACATATCCATTGTGGATTGTGCAAGAACACTGATGATTGAGAATGGTATTTCTCAAACCTTCTGGAGAGAAGCAGTCAGCACTACTGCTTATACACTTAACTGAGTCCAACTAAAGAAGGGAACAAACAAAATACCTTATGAGATCTGGTATGTACACAAACTGAATGTAAGTTACTTCAAAGTATTTGGAAGTAGGTGTTATATTTTTAAAGATGCAAGAGATGGAAAGTTTGACTCTAATGGAGATGATGGAATATTTTTGGGATATTCTACTAAAAGAAAAGCCTACAAATGTTTGAATAATAGTACTAACAAAATTGTAGAAAGTGCAAATGTGAGGATTGATGAATTTGCAGAGAAGAATGATGAAGACAACTTGAAGGAACCCAAGGATTATCATAGATTTGTTTATGTATAAACCAAGATTCCTGAAACCCTACCGAAAGAACAAACCAAGAAAGAAGATGAGCAAAGAGAGCTTCCATCAAATGATAGAAATGAAGAGATATCAACGGCTACCGATCCTGTATTGGAAAAGTATGTAAAGAGACACCACTCATTGAGCAAAATCATTGGACATAAGACTGCTAGAGTTCAAAAAGAAGCAAGGTAAGAGAAAACACATGTCTAATATTTGAACTTGAACCGAGAAAAGTAAAAGATGCTTTAGAAAAAGAAGATTGGATGAAAGAAATGAAGGAAGAGATAGATCAAATTCAAAAAGAATAACACATGGACTTTGGTACCAAGACCAAAAGATAAGAATGTAATCAATACTAAGTGGATTTTTAGAAATAAGTTGAATGAGCCTGGTAATGTAATCAGAAATAGGGAAAGATTAGTTTGCAAGGGGTGTGCACAAGAAGAAGGAATTGACTATGGTAAAAAAATTTCACCTGTTGCTAGATTAGAAGGAGTAAGGACTTACTAACATATGTGGATTATAAGGGATTCAAAGTTTATCAAATGGATGTTAAGTCTGCATTTCTCAATGGTATTCTTGAAGATGAAGTATATATTGAACAAGTTGAAGGATTTGCTAAGAATACTAAATGAGACATGGTATGCAAATTACACAAAGCACTGTATGGCTTGAAACAAGCACCTCGAGCATGGTATGAGAGACTACATTCGTATCTAATCAAAATAGGATTTCAAAGAACTAGTGACAAAATACAATGTGTATCTGAAATGTGATAGTAATAACAAAGTTTTAATTGCTGAGATATTTGTTGATGACATTATCTTTGGAGGCAATGACACATTGTGTAGATATTTTGGTGAGGAGATGAGAAATGAGTTTGAAATGTCTATGATTGGAGAGATTAAGTTCTTTCTTGGACTTCAAATTCAACAGGTAAAGGATGGGATCTATATTACACAAGAAAAATATATTAAGGAGATCCTAAAGACCTTTCGTATGGATGACTCAAAGCCGATTGGAACACCGATGGTCACTAGATGCAAGTTATCTAAAGAGGATGAGTCATAAGAATTCAATGAGACACTCTACCAATCCATGATTGGTAAGTTGCAATATGTAGTGCACAACAAACTTGATATTGGTCATGCAGTAGGAATTGTTGCAAGGTTTTCTTTTGATGCGAAGGAAACACATATGTCTGTAGTGAAGAGAATTTTTAGATATCTGAAAGGCACTGAATATTTTGGCCTACTATACAATAAAGGAGGATACTTTGACTTTAAATTCTATATTGATGTTGATTGGGTTGGAAAAATTGATGACAAGAAGAGTACAAGCAGAGGAGCATTCTTTATAGGAGAAAGACTAGTTACATGGCTAAGCAAGAAACAAAGTTGTATATCACAGTCTATTGTCAAGGCTGAGTATGTTGTTGCAACTGTGAATTGTGAAAATATTGTGTGGATCAAACAACTAATAGAAGGTATGCAAGAAGAGATCATCGGTCCAATCACTATTTATTGTGACAATACAAGTGTAATAAACATATCAAAGAATTTGGTAATGCACTCAAAGACCAATCACATATCTATCAAGTTTCACTACTTAAGAGGGCAAGTACACGACAAGCTTGTAATGTTGGAGTATGTGAATTCAAAAGAACAACTTGCTAACATATTTACCAAGCCACTACCAAAGGATTCTTTTGAGTATCTCAGAGGTAAATTAGGGGTCCTACCCCTATCCAACATTCATTAAATGCAAAAGGCATGCTGTATAAATTCTAGAACATATTAGAATATCTAAATTTTGAGTTGATGTTGAATGATCACACTATAGATGATTCCTAAAGATTGATGAACTACAACTGATTACATGTTTGAAGTCATTTGTTGATATTCAACCAAGTTACAGATATGATGATTAATATTATCAGTTGATATATTGTCATTTATGTCAACTTGTTTGATTATCATAATGGTGGCAAACATCTATTATAAATTGGAGAACTAGAACACACAAAGTTTACATGGTCGGTAAATGAAGAGTTTTGTATACACTGAGAGACAGTGAACACCGAGTAAAACACAGTGTATACCGAGCACAGTGATAATTGAGCTAGGGATCGCCAACACAACATGGTATTTATTGAGCAATTTAATCAAATTGAGGCCAACTAAAATGCTAATTTGGCAATTGACAATTTCAAGGTAAAAAATAAAGTTTGTTATATTGATCAAATGCTTATGAAAATTCAAGGAAGATCGAACGATGAAGATTGAAATGTGTTTTTAACACAACTAGCGAGGATGGTTTAAGCGGAAAAATCAACGATGGAGATTAAGAGGCAAAATATAAAGGATGGAAATTAAATGAGCTATGATGTCTATATAAGAGACAAGAGATTCATTATGAATCACATGATTCTATGATACACACATGCAAAGTTTATGCATGACTGATCAAACTGGTTAAAGACAACCAAGCATTTCTGCAGACATTGCCGAGCAAGAGAGGAAATAACATTATCAAGCAGAACAAAGTATGGTGAATCAGATGAATTGAAGTGAACAAATTGATCAGAGGTATTATGTACTTAGCATAGATATGAAAATTTGCAAAATAGAGTTGTATTTGAATAAGACCATTATTGTATTAGTTTAATCATTGTTACAGATAAATCTCTTAACCAAGTAGGACGTGAAAGTCTTTATTATGACATTCTAATGAATGTTGAGTGTTTTCTTATTGACCCCATAGTGAATGCATGGTCAAGAGAGAACTGTTAGTTTTAAATCCTCTAACAAGGTCACATTTAACAGTGTACATTGTAACCTTTAACAGGGTTGGCTCTTCACCGAGCTCACTTCAGAAGAGTGAAATATTTTTGGTTACCACTCCCAGGTGGTTTTTCCCTTAGCAAGGTTTCCACATTAAAAATATATGTGTCAATGTGCATGAATGTTGTGAATTGTTATTTTGATATACACTTTAATTTATTAACATTGATCAGTAATCACAGTATTAATTTACTGATACTCGGTAAACACTATTGACTAAAGTTTGAGATTACAGAATACATTTCACCAAGTTGAATTATATGTTTGAAATTGTTTTTATATACATCTGGAGGAATTTGGGACTGTAGGATAATTGGGAGCTAACTGATTCACCCCCCTCTCAGTTATTCTAACAATTGGTATCAGAGAAAGTGTGCTTAGAAGAAAGTTTTAAAGGACTTAAGCTAAAGATCACAATATGTATAAGAGAGATGCACCAAAACTGAACAAGGAGAACTTCTCGACATAGAAAAGAAGAATGAGACTATACCTATCAAGAATTAGAGACAATATTGCAGATTATCTAGATAATGAATTCATTCTACCTTATGGACCTTTCACTATTAATCATATGAAAGAGAAACATGAACACAACCTTATAATGGTGTGTTGGGATTAATGGGAAGTAGTACTGAGAGGGGAGGGGTGAATCATTACCTTTGAAACTTTTAACTCTTTTCACCATTCATCTTTAGTAATCATTCATTACTGCATTACCGACCATTACTGTTGTTCTTTCTTATGCATGTAGTATTAATTCATAATCTTTAATAGGTTGCAACATTCATAGAAACATTCATGAAAGTAATAAACACATAACACAAGATATGATATCGCATAAAAATTCTGTTAGGAAGTAAAAACCGCGGTGGGGATGACACCCACAAAACTTCACTATCTGCAGAATGGAAGGGAGCCGGTAAAGGCTTACAATTGATCACTTCTGATGATCTACCCTATTAGGAGTATTAAGGTGGAGACTAGTTAAGATCTACTCTGTTAAGAGCTTTAGCAACACTGATTTAAGTGTGCACTCGGTTAAGAGATTTACAATAGGACTGTTAAGTCCACCTTTCTTAAAAGGATTTCTTAAGTGTACTACGCTTTTTAGAATGAGTAGATATGATTTAAATGACTGTATGCAATCTACAATTTCTTATTACAGATCCATTAAAGCTCTCATAATAATAATATCACCTTAAGTGACTGATTAATACCTTTCTCTGCTCGTCGGTAGCCTGTGTTCTTGTTCTTGAAACTTATTTGATTCTTTTCTGTTCTTCTGCATGAAATCTCTTGTTTGGTCTCTAGATGCTCTCTGTGGCTACAATATTCATTGAACAACAACTGTTTACAATAGATTGAGCATCTATTTATACAAGTATTTGACCTATCTTTGAATCACACATTACAATGTTAACTCTTAGATCCAAGGTATACAACTTGACCTTGATCTTTAGTTTGCATGTTTTAAATCAGTAAAACTAATTAAAACAATAATAAATGCATTGCTTCCTCCACACATAATGGATTTAAAAGCAAATCAAGAAGCTATAAATACAACTTCAGTGATTTATCTGACGTGGAAAGTCAGATCCACTTTTTGCGGGATGTAACTGACTGTCAATTCTTGGTCGTCAGGTTCCCATCATCTGTCAGGTTCCTCTTTGTGATGTTCTGTTGGGTAGTGTTGTGTCCTATCTATCGGTGTAGTGTAAACTGATGGTGTAGATCATATTTTTCCTTGTGTATACTAATGACAAAATATAATTCCTTCAATCTCCCCCTTTGACATTAGTATCAAAAACTGACATGTGCACAATACTAAAGTGTTTAGTATGTACACCATGTCTATCTCCTTGTCATTAAATGACTCCCCCTAACTGTATGCATTAGTATAGTATAAGTATATATGTACATATGTATACTTGCCTCTGTACTATACATACCCTGTTCTTTGCTCTTTTAGTCGTATGATTTTCTCTTCTTTTCATTTTCCCCTTTTATACTAACTGAATTGTACATATCATTTCCCCCCTTATTTGATACCCATGAAAAAAATGTACAACTTATAAGATGCCAAAAATTGACAAAAATGTGCAACTTACAATGTGTCAAGAATATGAGAATGGGTTGTCTTGATGTCTTTGAGCAATTTCTCCCATTTTTCTTTTAGGAGTTCTAGTCCCATGTGCTCTAGCTCTAGCCTTGCATGCATATCATAAATGTTGTCTAGGAAAAACATTTCTAGGGTGGCAATTAGTGTGTTTGCCTCTATCACATGTTGTTGCAGTAGTGAAAGTGTCGGTAAGAGTTGAGCTTGGAGCTCATTTACCTCATCTCTGTACTTAGTCTCTACAATCTGTATGCCCTGTCTCAATTTCTGAGCCTGTTTGAGTTGCTCATTGTGTGATTTAATTGCCTCTTCATTATTTGTGAGACTTTGTGCACTTGCCTTAAGATCAACATAAATTTATGCTATCTTGTTGGTATACTCTTATGTGAGTTGATCAAGTGTATACAATTTCTGTATTAAAGTAATAGCTTCTGAGATTATTGGGTCTATTGTGCTAATCAATTCAGAAAGCTTTATCTTTTTTTAATTCCACTTCCTGGCTTATCTTCTCAGCTAGCTTGAACTCATACTTTTGTTCAAGTCTCTCTTCCATGACCTTCTTGGCATCGATGTTATGTGATGTGATTGCCTCTATGAGAACTACTAGTTGATCAAGCATCGGGGTTCTAATCAACATCTACATCCGGTACTATTTGTTGAAGTATCCATCTTGCCACTTCTAGTACCTTTGCCTCCTTTATGGATTTCCTTAATTTGTCTTGCATTGCCTTTCTCTCACAGAGTTTTGCATACTTGGTCAATTCAGTTGTATCCAATGTCCTCGGATCACAAACTGGTATCTCAATGATTTCATCTAGAGTTACTGGATTCTTATGCTAGTTCTTCTTCTTCTTTGAGACTTGTGGGGATGCAGATGTATGAACTACCATTTCTAGTTCATTTGTTCTCTCTGAAGTGCTTGGTCAAGGCTTTGTAGAAGATGCTTCTTGTGTTTTCTGTTCGGGGTGCACCTGTCGGTTTGGTGAAGACGTCTCTCCATCCACCTTGGGTGTCTTTGCATATTTTTCTTCTATTTTCTTCTCCATCTCATCCTTCTTTTCCTCTTCACTCTTATCTTTCTGCTTGTCCTCCTCTGCCTTTTGTGTTTCTTCTTTATTTTGATTAGTAGAGTTATCTTTCTGATCGTCAGTTGCATCCTTTTCTACAGTTGTGTCCTTTGTATTATCGGTGGTGTCTTTTACTTCATCCTCACCCTTATCCTCAGGTGTTCTTGTGTCCTCTGTAGTAGATCCATAATTACCCTCTAATATATTTATTGCCTTCATTAATACTGGCATATTGCTTTGAGTGGTAGCTTGGGCTGTATATAGAGTGGTTTCCTGCTCGTCGGTTTGATCATTTAGATCAGTGACATCCTCATCTTTTTGTATCTTTTCTGTAGGGTCTGGTTCTATTAAGTCCATGACTGAAGTGTCTTGTAATGTCTCATCAGCAACATTCATTTCTTTACCATATGATGTCTGTAAATCTTGTTGTTGTCCTTGATCCTTAAGTGTTATGAATATAACATCATCTTTCTTCTGTGGATCTTTATCAGAGTCATAATTTGTGATGTCTTGAATGTCAAGATCAATCATGACTTTGTCCAAGTTAATTTGCTCCATTTCTTCAACAATGTCCAAAGCAATGTGTTGAGGACTTGTCTTGTCTTTCTCCTCCTCTCTATGAGGTGTGTCAGTGAGAAGAAACTGTTCCTCATGACTTGTTGACTCTGCTGGCAGATCTAAAAGATGTCTCCATTTTGTTTTGATCATATTGTCTAGCTCTGTAAACTGATCTTCAAGCACTTTGTAAGCCCTTATCTTGGCTACAAACTTGCCTAAGTGCTTCTTCATAATCTCTTTGACTTCTTCAATCTTAGATTCGGGAGGCATTAGTTTGATAAGTACCCTCTCCCTTTCTTCTCTCTTAGTTTGTAGAGCATATGACCACTACTGGTATATTCTATTACCCAACTCTTTAGGTATTTGGTTGATGAATTCAGCTGGTACATATTTGTACTTGACCATTGCCCTTATTATAGAATCTTGTATCTTATTTTGGTCCTCTGGTTTGAGTGTATCCCATTACCTGATTCTCTTATTATGCATTGTTCCAAATAAAACAATAGATTCAACAGCCTCATCAATTGTTTGATTCCTGTAATTCTTCTTTACCACATCAGGTTTATCTTCTTTAGAATCTTCTATGTCAGCCTTAGTTCTAACCATTCTTTTTCTTCTCTTTGGGGGTGTTGCCTTTACAGTTTGCTGCTTTGTTTTCTTTGTTGTCGGTTGCTTCCTCTTATAGGTCCTTACTTCACCTTTCTTAGGAGGTGTGGTGTCAGTTATAGCAGTTTGATTCCTTGTCCTCTGCTTCTTTGTAGGAGGTGGAGGTGTATCAGATTCAGTCTCCTCAGAATCTGATTTGTGTTCATCATGCTCTTCTCTGATGTGATGACATGTAACTGATTAAATGTTTGATAATGTTAAGTTGAAGATAATGCAAGGCATTAAATCAGTTAATGATTTGTATTGTCATTGATGTCAACTTGATATCATCTATACGGTCATGTATAAAATGCCAAAGACTTCAAAGAATCAATGGAACAAAGGTTATTCTTTCAAGAATGCATAAAAGTCAAGTATTCACTAAGTGATAGATAACACCGACGGAGTGCACACCATCGGTAAAGGCAAAGAAGAAAAGTCATAGTGATACCTAATGAGCAGAAGATAGCATTGCCTGACAAAGCAAAACCACAGGATGCCCGACAAGATGAAAGTAGAGTTGCCCGACGGACGGAGATCCCAAAGCTAACTAGAAGTCACACCGATGGAACTGACAGTTGTAACCAACGACTAACTAAAGAGCTGAACAAAGGAATAGAGAGTTCAGAAAATGACAAAATATCTAGCTGGTAAGAGCTAAAGATAGACTTAACTGGTTGTTTTCTTTGTTTTATTCAACCAGAGTTAAGTGATTGATTTAAAGAATATTTGTATAGTTGGAATAAAGATAACTACGAGATAAATTAGGAGTTATGATTTAAATCAAATTGGCTGGATTGTTTTTCATGCCAAGAATCAAGAATCAAGAATCAAGAAACAATGAATATCATGTCTATATAAGAGACAAGTTTAATTCATTTTTGTATCACATGAAAAGGGATTAAGGGGAGTGAATAGAAACAGGATGCTAAAAAGAAATTGATGAAGAACAACTTCATGCAGTACTGATCAATCAAGCTGAAGTAGAGCTAAGAAATTCTACAAACACCAATGAATAGTGAATACAGCATCACAGAGCAGAAAGTATGGAGCAAAAAAGAATTGAATTGATACATTAATCAAAGAGGTAATGTACTTAAATATATCTAAAAATCTGCAATTCAAGTTGCATTAGAAACAGGTCATTTTGTTTCAGTTTAACCATTGAAGCATCAAGTCTCTTAATAGAGCATGACTTAACAGTCTTCTATATATTTAGGTACGTCCCAAGGAGTACCAAAAAGGTTGATTCATGAAAGTAGCATTTGATATGCCCAATGCCTATTAACAGTCTAAGAGAGAGGCTAATTCAAGGATGGCAACATTAGATGCCCGATACTAAGTGACAACCTATATGTGTAAAATCCTCTAACAAGGTCACACTTAATAGTGTGTTTGTAACCTTTAAAAAGGTTGGCTCTTAACAGGGCTCACTTCAGAAGTGTGAAAATTTGGGGTACCGGTCCCAGTGGTTTTTTCCCTTACCAGGGTTTCCACATTAAAAATTCATCTATTATGTGTGTATGATTCATTTCTTTATTGTTTTGTATTTGACATAGTTAACACTGGATTTATCGATATACTCTACATATTTACTATATTTCGGTAAATAGTAATACTGCTTATCGATAATCAAGGAGAATAAGGATAGACAAGGAAAATCGACAGACAGTTAATCATTATAAGTATTTCGTGGCATGCATCTTGTAGGGACATAATAATCTAAGGTTTATTTGATTGGTGGTTAGATTAAGGATAAGATTTTGAGACCACTAATTCACCCCCCCTTCTCTTAATTATTACTAACACGATGGTGCCCTGTTCACCGGTTTCCTCTTATTGTTCTTGTTCCTCCTCTGTAACCGATAGAATCTTCTTGAGATTCTTAACCATCTTATCCTTTTTATTGACAGTTTTATTTATTTCTAGGCCTCTTTTTATCTTAGATATGGCATCTTCATAGGTTCCAAAGCTTGGTTGTTTGTTGTCAATAGACTCATTGATCAATGCATCAATTGCATTTGTAGCCTGATCTATGTTGATTTCATAGTCCAGTGGTGCTAACCAAGCTGTTCTTGGTACAACCAGTTTAATGTGGGTGAAATTTTTGTCCACCATAAAACATATCTCATCCCTATGTTTTTCAACAAGTTGTTCAAGGATCCTTGTCCTTTCCATCATCTTTTCCTTGAATTCAAGGAAGTATGCAGTCATAACAGATTCAAAATTATCTCCTAGTGACTTAATCAGTTCACTAATCTATAATGTCACCAGTTTTGTAGTGTCCCACTTTACTTTTCCTACTTAAGGAAAGTACTCTTGGAAATAGAAAAAGATACACATAATAAGTGAGGCAAACTTACATGTGTTGGTCTTTGTGGACCTGATTGTGTTCATGTTTTCATCAAGTTGTTTCAACAGGATCTCACATAGATCCATTTGTATGCCCTTGGTTACAATCTTGTAAGTCGTACTTACTGATGTTATAGATATGTTGTTCAACCTGCTTGCTTGAAATATTTTATAACCAATCACACATGCACCAAACCTCAGTTCCTCGTCAGTGATGGTGTTTACTTTTAGACCTCTGTTGTCCCATTCAGCTTTTGTGAGTTTTGTGACTTCTATCTTGGAGGGATGCTTGTGAGCCTTAGGCTTGTCAATTATTGGATAACCAGTGATAGCGTGAAGGACATCCTTGGTTATTTGTTTGGTTTGATCCAACCACAACTTCTGGTCATGCAATTTGTTGAGTACTGACCTAATCCAGTCGGCCTTGAAGTCCCTTGGGAAATATAGGGCATTGGTTATCCCTTTAACCTCTAAGTGTTTTTTCTCTTCTTTTAGGTTGCCTTCTACATCACAAAGCTTCTTATAAGCTTCATCCATATCTAGATCTCCTATTTTGGCAATCTTGCAATGAATATAAGACCTAACATCTTCTATGAGCAAAACCCTAGGTGAAATTTTAGAAAATGTGTTGGTTTCATCGGGTTGCGATGAAATATCTAGGCATATCTTATATTTGGGCTCTACACGTGCTATTCTTAATCAACTTAACCACATTCCTTTTATCACTTTTGATCTTAGCAGTTCTTGGGGTGGTTGCCATCATTTTTCAAGTTTTAGGGCTTTCTAGAAATTTAGGGATTTCTTGAAAAATAATGACAGAGATCTTTCAATGCCCTCTATATTTACTTCAATCCATGATAGTGGTGAAATATCTATTTGCTATGTGCTTAGATTGATTTGAGGACGCTCTACTTTCTGCTCTTCAATTGCTCTATTTTTGCTCTTGGTTTCTCTTCAAATCGTGGGTGCAAAATGAAGTTGTCCCATCATCTATTTATAGCCTTTTTGCCCTAAGTCTTTGTCATAAATGCTCAACAAATCACCAGGACATGAAAACAGAGTTTGTTGGGAAGACTTTTAAATTTTTCATCGGTGTTGACATGATGCTCAGGACTGTTATTAACAATTTTAATTTTACCGACAGATATCGGTATTCTATCGCGACAACTTTGTAAGTTTGCTTTCTAACTTTGTAATTTAACCATTTTATGTGTTGACTGACAATTTCTGGTAAGTGTAAACAACTCATCCATTATGTTCATCGATGATTTTTGGTATGTGTATACCGACGGGGTTGTTTTCTCAGAATTGAAACAAGTAACATAATATGCATCTTTATTATGCAGATTTTGATTATCTATCAATTTTATAATAGAACTGATGCAAAATATGACTTGGTGTTGTGCAGTTCCATACTTACTTGTTCAGCTCAAGTGGGGGTGGTGATGTCACCGGATCCATTGGGTGGGGTGTCACCATTTGCATTGCTTGGTCCATCTTCATCATTGCTTGAAGCTTTTCTCCACATTTTGTCTCTAGCCCTTTGGATATCTTCAATGGTGTTTCCATTAGGATATATGCTTGTCTCTGTCATTCAGTCTTTGCAATCCTTTTTGAGATGACCAACTTTGTGACAGTGTAAGCATGCCATTCTGGGGTTTGACCAACCTCTAGATCTTTTGGTCCATGATCTCATGCAATTTGCAGTAATGTGACCATATCTACCACATGTTGTATAGCTTGTCCATGTATAGTAGTCCCATACATATTGATTACCGATTCTCTTTGGTTGATAGGGAGTTTCTTGACCTTTTGGCTTCCATGCTTTCCTTTTCTTTTTCCAACATTCAAGACTTGTGTGCCCATTTATCTTGCATGTAGGACAATATTTGTCCATGTAGGTTTCCTTCTTTGGTTTTTTCATCTTAGACTTACATTCATATGCTTTATGTCCTTTCTTGTTACATTTATAACAGAATCCTATGAATGAAGATGTAGATTTAGGAATACCTTTCATTTTGACTCGACATAAATTTGATGTGTGGCCTTGCTTTCCACAGTGCTTGCATGACAGCTTTCTTGGTCTTGGATTTTCATAGACATTCTTTGGATTGGCTTGATTTGTTGATTCTCCATTTTTGGTAAAGCCTAAACCATTTTTGTTGTCGACTCTTTGTTGTCCTTCAATAAAATCATCCATTCTTTTATTTCTCTCTTCAGCCTTTCCGATAACTTCATTATGTTGTTGCTAAATTCTAACCTCATGCTTTAGTTTTTCATTCTCTTCTCTTAGTTCACCGATAGCCTGTACTCTTTCAATGAGTTCTATATTCATTCTGTTTGCTTCTTGACTCATTAGAATAATCTGATTTGTGATCTCATGGTGATGCTCAA
>MU228374.1:3769922-3790409 GCA_018584345.1 Thuja plicata | reverse complement strand
CTACACTTGTTAGAATGAGTACATATGATTGACCTGACTGTATGCAATCTACAATTTCTGATTATAGATCCATTAAAGCTCTCATAATAATAATATCACCTTAAGTGACTGATTAATACCTTTCTCTGCTCGTCGGTAGCCTGTGTTCTTGTTCTTGAAACTGATTTGATTCTTTTCTGTTCTTTTGCATGAAATCTCTTGTCTGGTATCTAGATTCTCTCCGTGGCTACAATCTTCATTGAACAACAACTATTTACAATAGATTGAGCATCTATTTATACAAGTATTTGAACTATCTTTGAATCACGCATTACAATGTTAAACCTTAGATCCAAGGTATACAACTTGACCTTGATCTTTAGTTTGCATGTTTTAAATCAGTAAAACTAATTAAAACAATAATAAATACATTGCTTCCTTTGCACATAATGGATTTAAAAGAAAATCAAGAAGCTATAAATACAACTTCAGTGATTTATCTGACGTGGAAAGTCAGATCCACTTTTTGTGGGATGTAACTGACTGTCGGTTCTTGGTCATTGGGTTGAACTGAAAGTCTGTCAGCGTTCCTTTGTTGAACTGATCATTAGGTTCCCTTCCTCTGTCGAGTTCCTCTCTATGTTTTTCCATCAGGTAGTGTTGTGTCATGTCTGTCAGTGTAGTGTAAACCGATGGTACAGATCATGTTTTTCCTTGTGTATACTAATGAAAAAATATAATGCCTTCATGGTGGAGATTGCTTCTTCACTTACTGCTTCTGAATTTGAGGATATCAAGACATGTACAACTGCTAAGAAGATGTTGGACAAGCTTACATTAGTTTATGGAGGAGATGCAAATGTAGTGAGAGCTAAAGTTGAAAGCCTGCGAGGGAAATTTGATGATATGAGAATGAAAGAAGGAGAAAACATAACACAGTACAATACCTGAATTAAGGAAATTGTGAATGTTATTTGAGGATCTGGTGGAACTATTGATGAAGACACTATTGTGAGTAAGATTCTTAGAACTTTATTGCCTATTTATTTTATTGTAAGTAAGTTTCTTAGAACTTTATTGCCTATTTATTCTATAAGAGTCTCTGCAATACATGAAATGAGAGCAGCACTTGGAAATAATATTACTGTTGATAATCTTGTTGGAAGATTGATTTCTTTTGAGCTAAATAATTTTGACAATAATATTGTACCTTCTATGGAATCCACATTTATGTCTACTTTGAAAATTGGTAAATCTAGTAGCAAACACAGAATAAAAAATAACAGTGACAGTGATAGTGATGATAAGGAACTTGATGAACTAGAAGATTTAATGGTTAGAAGATTGCACAAAGGTAAAGGAAGATATAAAGGTAAAATACCTTTGATATGTTTTAACTATAAAGAGATTGGCTATTTTGCTGTAAGATGCCCTAACAGAAAGAATGATGAAAGAAATGATAGGTCTAATGACATAAAGGATGACCGAGACTACAGAATTAACCGACAGTATGACATAAGAGATAATCGAGATTACAAGGATAAAGGTAAGAAAACCTGTTACATTGCTGAAGATAAAGATAATGACAGTGATTCTGACAGTGATGAAGATATTGAGACAATATTCACAGCTTTGAAGGATGATTCATATGAAGATGAAAGGTATGTAGAAACATCACTTATTTATAAAGTTAGTAAGCATGACATTTGGGTTATTGATAGTGGTTGTACACATCACATGATTGGAGATAAAGGAAAATTTGAATTTCTTGAACATTATGATGGTGGGTCTATTAGAATGAGAAATGATACACCTTGTCAAGTGAAAGGAAAAGGTACTATTATGCTGAACAATCAAATCAAATGTGAGAATGCATATTGGGTAAAAAGACTTAACTATAATATTTTGAGTGTTTCACAATTGAATAACACAGGTCACCGAGTTTCTTTTAAGAACAAAAAAGCTAGAATATATGATGGAACTGGAAAATTGATCGACACTGGTGAACAATCAAAAGGTAACCTATTCTACCTTGACATCGCTGAAACTACTTAATTATTGGAAAACAATGAAGATATATGGTTATGACATAAAAGGCTTTGTCATGTAAATTTTGACAACATGGTTAAGATTAGTAAGAAAATAAAAGTTAGAGGCTTACCGAGCTTATCTAAACCAAAACATGTAATGTGCAAAAATTGTCAAATGGGAAAGATGTCAAAATCTAGTTTCAAGAGCAAGAATTTTTCATCTAATGATATTTTAGAGTTAGTTCATAGAGACCTATGTGGACCAATGAGAACACAAATCTATTATGGGGACAAATACTTTATTTTATTTGTTGATGACTACTCTAGAATGATGACTGTCATGTTCCTAAAAGAATAATCTGAAGCATTTAAGATGTTTAAATGGTATAAAGCTAAAGTGGAAAAAGAAACTGGTAGAGAACTAAAGTGTTTGAGATCTAATAGAGGAGGTGAATTTATTTATGATGAGTTCACTAACTTTTGTAATGAGTATGGAATAAAAATATAGGCTTCTGCACCGAGGACACCACAACAGAATGAAATTGCTGAAAGAAGAAATAGATCAATTATAGATTGTGCTACAACATTGATGATTGAAAAGAGTTTTGCACAAACATACTAGAGAGAAGCAATTAGCATAGCCATTTACACAGTGAACCAAGTACAACTGAAGAAAGACTCAAACAAGACACCTTATGAGCTATGGTATGGTTACACATTATGAGCTATGGTATGGTTACACACCTAATGTGAGTTATTTTATAATATTTGGAAGTCATTTTTATATTCTAAAAGATGATCAAAATGGTAAATTTGATTCAAAAAGTGATGAAGGAATATTTCTTGGATATTCTACTAAGAGTAAAGCTTACAAATGTTTGAATAAGACATCTAACAAAATCATTGAAAGTGCAAATGTGAAAGTTGATGAGTTTGCTGAGAAGAATGATGAGGACAACATGAACGAATAGGAAGATTATAGTAGATTTGTCTACATGGAAGAACCTGATACTATACCAATGCATATGCCTAACATTACCATGCAACAGGGTAATGTCATCGGGCAACAGGTAGTGCAGACCGAGAATCAGGAAAATGCTAAAACTGAAGATCATGAACAAGAACACAATGAACCTATAGGAAAAGACAATTAAGAACAAAGAATTGAACCTGTACTTTCCAAATATGTGAGGAGACATCATCCACAAAATCAAATTATTGGAGATAAAAGACCTAGTATGATGACTCAAAGAAGACAATACTTGTTTAATTTGTGAGTTTGAGCCTAAGAATGTTAGAGATGCATTAGAAAATGAAGAATTGATTATTGCCATGAATAAGGAAATTGAGAAGATACATAAAAAAAAGACATGGACTTTAGTAATGAGACCAAGTGATAAGAATGTCATTGGAACCAAATGGATATTCAGAAACAAATTGAACGAGAATGGAGATGTAACCAGAAATACAAGAAGATTAGTTTGCAAAGGGTATGCACAAGAAGAAGGAATTGACTATGGAGAAACTTTTTCACCCGTTGCTAGACTTGAAGGAGTTAGAATACTACTTGTATACACAAAATATAAAGGATTCAAAGTATATCAGATGGATGTTAAGTCTGCATTTTTTAATGGAATACTAGAAGAAGAGGTATGCATTGAGAAACTTGAAGGATTTGTTGATCCTCATCAGACAAACATGGTATGTAAGTTACACAAAGCTTTATATGGATTGAAACAAACACTGGGAGCATGATATGAAAGACTACACTCCTATCTTATAAGTATTGGATTTATTAGAACAAGTGACAACAATAATTTATATTTGAAAGGAGGAAATGATGATAAAAATCTTATTGCTGAAATATTTGATGATGATATTATATTAGGAGGAAATGATACTCTATGCACTTCATTTGCTGATGAAATGAGGAAAGAGTTTGAAAAGTCAATGTTTGGATAGATCAAATTTTTCCTAGGATTGCAAATTTTACAACAGAATGCAGGTATCTACATTACTCAATCAAAATACATCAAGGAAGTACTAAAGACATTCAGAATGGAAGAATCGAAACCAGTTGGAACACCTATGGTGACAAGATGCAAATTGACAAAATAAGACAAGACACCTGAGGTAAATCAGACTTTTTATAGAACTATGATTGGATAGTTGATGTATGTTGTACACACAAGACTAGACATAGCACATGAAGTTGGAATTGTTACAAGATTTTCTGCTAATCCCAGAGAATCACATATGACTTATGTAAAAATAATTTTTAGATATCTGAAGAATACTGAAGATTATGGACTATGGTACAAAAGAGAAGGAAAGTTTGAACTGAAAGTTTATACTGATACTGATTGGACTGGTAACATAGATGATAGAAAGAGTACTACTGGTGGGGCATTCTTTATTGGAGAAAGATTAGTTACTTGGATAAGTAAGAAGCAAGGATGCATATCTCAGTCAACTGCAGAAGTAGAATATGTTGTTGCTACTACAAACTATTCTAATATTGCATGGATCAAAAAACTTTTGAAAGGCATGAATGAAGAGATCACTGACCCAGTGATAATTTACTATGATAATACAAGTGCTATAAATATTTCAAAGAATCCTGTGATACATCCAAAAAAAAAGCATATATCTATCAAATATCATTACTTAAGGGAACAAGTACAAGATAAACAAATGATACTAGAATATGTCCAATCAAAAGAACAACTTGCAGACATATTCACTAAACCCTTACCGAAGGATACATTTGAATACTTGAGAGGCAGAATAGGGGTTCATTCCTTGTCTATGGGTCATTAAGCTGACTAGGAGGTTACATCAACCTACACACAATCAGAAGATCAGACATGTTGGTGCAAAGCTGAACTAGACTAACATAGACATATCAGTACACTGCAAGGTACTTACAACACCGAACACCAGAGATATTTTTTGGCTATTGAAGAGTTGTATATTTTTTTGGCATTCTTGTCAAAGGGAGAGAGAGATTCATGAAATATCTAAAGGGAGAGAGATTCACTGAAATATCTATCCATCAAAGGGAGAAAAGAGAAAGGGAGAGAAATATCTATCTACAGAGAGATCAAGAACAAAAGAGTCAAATTTGTAGGGAGAGTCTACATGGTAAGATTTTAAATTTTTAATACTGAAACAATTTTTATATTCAAGCTAGGGAGAGTTACAAAATTATTGCAATTGTAGAACAAAAGTTTGGTATTTGTTGTATGGCATTTTTATATTGCATATTTCATATTGTGTTGCCATCAATGCCAAAGGGAGAGATTGATGAACTACAACTGATTGTATGTTTGAAGTCATTTGTTGATAGTCAACCGAGTTACAGATATGATGATTGACTTTATCAGTTGATATATTGTCATTGATGTCAACTTGTTTGAGTATCATAATGGTGGAAAACATCTATTATGAATTGGAGAACTAGAACACACAAATTTTATGTGGTCGGTAAATGAAGATTTTTGTATACACCGAGAGATACTGAACACCGAGTAAAACATAGTGTATACCGAGCATAGTGATAACCGAGCTAGGGATCACCGACACAACATTGTATTGATCAAGCAATTTAATCAAACTGAGGCCCAATAAAATGCTGAGCTAGCAAGTGATGATTTCGAGGTAAAAGATAAAGTTTGTTATGTTGATCAAATGGTTATAAAAATTCAAGGAAGATCATACGACGAAGATTGAAACGTGTTTTTAACACAACTGTCGAGGATGGTTTAAGCAACAAAATCAACAATGGAGATAAAGCAGAAAAATATTAAGGATGTAAATTAAATGAGCTATGATGTCTATATAAGAGACAAGAGATTCATTATGAATCACATGATGTTATGACGCACACATGCAAAGTTTATGCATGACTGATCAAACTGGTTAAAGACAGAACTGAGCATTTCTGCAGACATTACCGAGCAATAGAGGAAAGAGCATTACCAAGAAGAACAGAGTACGGTGAATCAGATGAACTAAAGTGAAAAAATTGATCAGAGGTATTATGTACTTAGCATAGATATGAAATCTGCAAAATAGAGTTGTATTTGATTCAAATCATTACTCTATCAGTTTAACCATTATTACACATAAATATCTTAACCAAGTAGGATGGGAAAGTCTTTATTATGACATTATAATGAATGTTGAGTATTTTATTGTTGACCCCATTGTGAATACATGGTCAAGAGAGAACTATTAGTTTTAAATCCTCTAACAAGGTCACATTTAACAGTGTGCATTGTAACCATTAACAGGGTTGGCTCTTCACCGAGCTCACTTTAGAAGAGTGAAATATTTTGGGTTACCGCTCCCAGGTGGTTTTTCCCTTAGCAGGGTTTTCACGTTAAAAATCTATGTGTTAATGTACATGAATGTTGTGGATTGTTATTTTTCTTTACACTTTAATTTATTGACATTGATCGGTAATCACAGTATTAATTTACTGATACTTGGTAAACACTATTGACTAAAGTTTGAGATTACATAATACATTTCATTGAGTTGAATTATATGTTTGAAATTGTTTTTATATACATCTGGAGGAATTTGGGACTGTAGGATAATTGGGAGCTAACTGATTCACCCCCACTCTCAATTATTCTAACAAAGATGTGAAAGGAATTATGTATGCAAAGAGAAATCAATACATGCAAGGTATGATTCACTACTTGAACAAGATTTTGGGACTATGGATCTTTGGAATTGTTGTCAAAGAGGGAGAAGCATGTAATTGATGACCCCACAAGGGATAAATAGGGAGAAGTAAGTACAAATAATAAGCAAGTGATGAATACAAGTAAAGGAGACTACATGAAAGAGGGAGAATGTAACATAAGGAAAAGATGAAGATCAAGCTAAGAGGGACCAAAGATAGTACATAGAGATCAATGTATAATATCATCAATTGATAGTGTTTCCATCAATGCCAAAGAGGGAGATTGATAACCAACTGATGGTAATGGTGATGAAGATCGAGTTTTAGAAGAATACAAGCAAGTAGAATTGTTAGATCAGTTGTTAGTTTGTCTTTGATGTCAAGCAATTGATTTCTAGTTTATATTAAGATCCCATATCAATCAAAAAGGAAATTAATTAGGTATATAATAAAGACCAAACAATGATAAGGAACTATTAATATAATTGTTTCTTACTTAACATTTGATGTTGTTAAGTCGGTAAAAGTAGAAAGGCAAAGTCGATAAAGGGAACAACCTAGTTACCGAGCAGTGAAGTGTTTTTTGGTCAAGAAAAGCAAAGAAAGTCACCAAGTGAAGTTGAAAACCAAGCAAGGTCAGTTAACGAGCAAGGTTGGTAACTGAGTGAAGTCAGATACTGAGTGAATATATTCACCAAAGTCACTGAGCACAAAAAAAATCATGAACAAAGATTGAATACAAGGAGTAGAATGAATTTAATGCAAAGGCATGTAGATCAAGAAGTTTTCAAGCATGAAGATGAAGTCTGTTGCAAGATCTACTATCATGAAAAGTCAAGTTCAAAATTAGTGATGTAGTTTAAGAGGCAAAATAAATTTGTGAGTTCCAAGAAAAAGTGTAAGTCACGAGGCACAGTTAACCGCTTAACCGAGTTGCAGATACATTGAATTAGTTCATTTGAGAAGATTGGATGATTGAGCGCAATTGAGGGAAAGCCTAATCATTAGGATTAAGAGGCAAAACAAAGGCCTATATATTGATGAGTCTGTATGTTTATACAAAGCTGCTGGTGAAGTGATAAGTTGGAGAGATACCAAGCAGAATAGTGAACGAGTTGGATGACCAGTCCAGAGGAGAGACTGATGAGTTGATAAGTTGGTTGTACCAGTAAGAATCAAAGAGAAAACAAAGGATCTGATCAAGAAAAGTATAGTTGCAGAACCACATGTCACATTAGTACATTGTTTCTTACTAACATGTGTGACGTAAAATCTCTTAACTGAGTGGATCTAACAAGTCCTTTTGTAAACCCTTGAGAAAGGTAACATTATAGGATGAATGTTTAAGCCCACTAACTAGGCCACTCCTAACAGGGTGAAGATCTTAACAGGTCTAAGGTAAATCCCCTAATAGGTTCAGATCTAAGGGTGATCCCACAATAGTGGGTTACACTTTTTTCCCTAAACAGACAATGAAGTCTACATTTTGAAAGAAACTTTCAGATTCAGATGCATATTGTTGTTAAACCGTTTGAAATAAAAAGATGAAGTAAACTAGAGTCTTTTAGGATTTTCTGTCTAGATTCTCTCTCTCTCTATATATATTGAATTGATTTGAATGGTTTTTTTTTTCTCCCATGAAAACTACTATGTTGATGAAAACATCATTTTCAGAAAGTTACATTGACTTCATAGAGAATAATTTTTTTTCTAAAATAGATATCAATGCGCTTCTTTTGAATTTGGTTTTGTAACATCCATACAAAGGACATGCAATTTTTTTGAAGATATTATAATGATTATTGCATACATTATGAATTTTTGAAGTCAAGTAAACCATAATTTTGACATACCTTGACTGCATAGCTTATAACTTGTTGTGTATTTATCAAAATTCAATTTTTTTTTTCTAGAAAGTAGATTCGAAGACGGAGGGCACTATTATTTTTCAATTTTTTTTTCTCTTTTCTACTATTTTTCATTTAACATCAAACTTGGAGGTTTATATTGGATAAAAAACCTACATTCGATGCATGTCAAAAAACATAGGCCTAATTAATTCAAAAATTGTCAAATCTATATTCATTAGAAATATCATTCAGAGTACTTGTGTGATGCAAAAGGATGTCTCCTTATTCTTCCATTTGAGCCCTGCACTTGAGCCCCAAAGCCATGAAAACTTCATATTTGTGTCAGCCTCTGCAAATGGTCTCTAATCAGAGACTTTCAAAAGAAACTACTTTCGATCGAAACTAATTAGTTTCAATTGAAACTACTTTCTATCAAAATTAATTGAGTGAAATTGCAATAATAAAGGAATTTTGATATAAAGTACTTTCTATTGAAAGTCCCTACTTTCTATCAAAAGTAATTTCTAAATCCGCCTACTTTGCGAATTTCAGGAGGAATTGCTTCCTCCAAAAAATTGTAACCCACTATTGTGGGTTCACCCCTAACAAATGTGCATTGTAATATTTAACTGGATTGGCTCTTAATTGAACATACTTCAAAAGAGTATTTCCTTTTATGGGTGATAATACCCACGAAGGTTTTTCCCAAATTGGGTTTCCTCATTAAATCTTGTGTTACATGTGATGATTGATAATTGTGAATGTTATTTTTTTAAGTTATATTCTTTTATAGAGTTTGCGAAGAGATTACCAATTTTGGTTGTTGTTGTTTTTTGAATCACCGAGTTGAATAAGAGGTTTAGATTTAAAGTATTAAGGTTCAATATTTTCTGATTCACCCCCCTCTCAGTAAACCATATTTAGTAGGGTAAACCAATAGCAACTTGGATGTCAAACAAGGAAATTATAAATCTAAGAGTCCACATGTGTATAAAGATCAACATGTCCAATCTAATCCACACATGAATACAAAGAAAAATGAGATATTAAAGAGACCACAAAGGTTGACCAAGCAAAATAAAAAATTGAATAAAATATGGGTCCCAAAATACCTCATTGAATAAATGCATTCAAAAGCATCACAAAAGAAAGAAAAATCAAGAGTTACGTGGATTCTGAAGTCAATTTTGAAAAATTTGCATACAAATGAAAAATCAAAGTTGAC
Source organism: Thuja plicata (assembly GCA_018584345.1). Classification (NCBI taxonomy): domain Eukaryota; kingdom Viridiplantae; phylum Streptophyta; class Pinopsida; order Cupressales; family Cupressaceae; genus Thuja; species Thuja plicata. Next base: position 3,780,629 of record MU228374.1, on the reverse strand, counting down.
ATTTAAGCTTACAAAGGCTTTCACTCCATCTCGTTCCAAATATTTTCCACTTTCCAAGTCTAATTTGGGTTCCTATATCCCAGAATACACTACCTCAGCTACACAATCACTTCCTCCATCCATTTTGGGTCCATGTATCCCAAGATCTACATTCTTACCTACATCAAAACCTCAACCTTTCCAATCTATTGTTCCTCCATCATTCCATCACCCTTTGATGTATGTGCCAAATTTGATCTTGTCACTATTTCCATCTACCCCTACACAAACCTTCCAATATCCCATCCATTACCAATACCTATTTGTTATCTTTCCATCCCCCTTATCCAATCACATGAATCCTTATCCACCATTTGCCTTATCCTCTATATCATTCTTCTTTCTATCGCTTTATTAACATCTTTGGGCATACTTTAAACAATCATGTGTCATTATAACATATCTTTCAATAGAGAATTATCTAAAGATCAAGATGTTGGAGAAATATTGAAAAATTGAAAAAGAAAAAGTGCCTTGGTAGAAAAAGTAAAGAGAAATAAATCCATCATATGGTGAAAACCACTTCTTGTGGCGCCTTGGGCAAGTACCATGATGAAAACCTGGCAAACATGCATCATGTGTAATTCCTCCCTCTTGCACTCTACACCTAGGGGAAAGTTTCATCCAAGCTATCCTCCATCTTCCTACCATTTATCACACTTGCATCTGTATTCCCTCTTTCACCTTTGGTCTTGACAAGGTTGAACATATCCATGAGCATCAGGTATCTGGACATCTATTATCCTTTCCATAAACATATTCACTTGTTGCATCCATGATACCCTATCATGGTCTTGCTTATCCCAAATCCACCTTCATTAGTCCTAATTAGTCTTTCCATAATCCCAAACCATCCACTCATAGCCTCCATCACCCATTTATCTTGATTGTGTTATCTTATCCATATCTTATCCAAATTGACCCCTTGATCTTGATCAAAATGAAGGACGTAAAGTACAAAATTTGTTTTCCAAAACCTCTCTACATGTCCACTCTTTTGGACCACATGCTTTCATGACACCAGGTCATTATATCATACGTTATCTTGCATCAAATGATTGGCCTACATTGTGATATTCTTTTTTCCTAGCTTGGGTTAATCTTGAGGAGATGGTCCTACGGGTCACATTCACTCACTTCATCCATCATGGCCTATTCATTTCTGATCCATCAACTTGCAAATCCATCCGTAATGTCCTACACCTTGCTGGACATGGGGGAAAATCAATATGATCTTGTTTGAGAGCTGTTAATCTCTAAAAATCTAAAGAAAAATAATAATCTTTAAAAAATATTAAAAAAAAGAAAAATATTAAAATATAAAAAAAAAAATCCAAAAATATTTCATAAAGTTTCAGAGTTGCATTTGTATCTACCAAGTTGTCTTCATTTTGAATTTGCCTAAGTCCAAAATCTTTCTATCCAACTGGGGGCACAATCTAAAATTAGTGAGCTCATCAAGACAAAACTAATTGACACAAATCGTTACAGCAAACCAAAATCATGACACTTGAACCCTTTGATTCATATCAAATTTTAAACATTCCAATTTGATCAAGATTTAACATCACACCAATCTGCAACATCAAATCTGACCAAGTCTTAATCAAGATTAAAAACTTGAATAAATATCAAAATGGGTGAAGTTCTTCAGAAATATGGATCCACAAACAAAAGCAATGCTATTTAGGGGTGTTACTTGATTTTTGGAATCATGCCTTTTTAGCAAATCAATGATGTCTTTGACTAGATAAGCAATGATGAAAGCATGATATTTTCTTGATTTCTGTGTGTTTGCTTGTAAGATTGATTCATAGAAGTATGTAAACTCGTCTAATGAAATGATCATCAAAGAATCATTGAGGAAAATTTCATATGTAAGGGATTAGATCTTTGTTTATTTACGCAAATAGATACCTTGCACATTTAGATCTTCCATATCTTAATGCCAAAATCTACTTGTAATATTGAATCTAATGAAAGCGACATTCATATTCCCATGGTTTGTAAATCTAACTAGTGAGGGTTGTATCATTTTCATTATTGAAATCTGAGGCAAGAGGTATTCATACAATCATGGTTTTCCAATCTAACCAGTGAGGGTTGTATCTTTTCATGTTCCAAAAAAAAATGATGAAAAATAAAATAGCATTATCCAATGATAAGTGACAATAATAGTTGCATTTTTACATTTCATATAGAGTAACCTTGCATTATAATTGTTATAGGATTTTCCCAAAAGGGGTGAAAATTGAATCATGATTATATCATCAAAGTTCATAACCAAAGTACATAATCAAATGTATGATCCATCAAATGGCCATTGATACAAAAAGGATCTCATCAATATACATATGATCAACTAGGGGCAATTTAATCATTCGATCAAATAGCTCGCCAACCTAACTCCATCCATCACCTATACATACATCTGCACATAAATAATAACTAATGGTCATAGCTATAAGCCTCACACCATCAGTATTCTAGAGGAAACCTATTTTGCAATCAAATCAAATATCAATATGTCAAATCATCCAATTGATCATCTAACATCAATCATTTATCCTACCATCTATTTTCTCATCTTGAGCGCATCAAATTTCCTAACTCTAGATCTTGAGGACGGAAAAAATCAAGTTACCTATCCTATCAGATTGACATCAATGCAATATCAACCAAATGATTTTGACTGACATCAGATAATATAAAAACATCATCAACCTATTTGGATTTGGAGCATCAACAATATTTTATCAATCAAAGCTTTTGTCATCAATGATCTAATTCAACTGGTTCATATTCCAAATTGATTTTATCGAGAAACAAATCATAATCATAATCTAATTCAAAATCATACAAATCAATCAAATCATTCAAAATAATTGTGATTCATTTCCCGAGGGGCATAATATCATCATAACGTGAAATCAAGCAAATTAGGGCAATTTTTCAAATTAGGGGCATTAGACATTAATTTTTTGAAATCATCATCGGGGCATCTCGATCAACTTGTTCTTAAAATTAGGGCATCATATCAAACATTTTTTTCATCAAAAATCAGTTAAATCAACAAATCAGTCATCAAGTTTAGATCATGCATCAGTGATTCTTGAACCAACGTGCTTCAGACATTGATTCAAAGAGGGACATTTGTAGACACCCTAAATTGGTCAACCAAAGTCAAAGTGGTCTAATCAAGTCAACATCATGGATTAATTAACAAAGCCATTAATTAATTAAATATTTAGTTCAATTAAATATAAATCTAATCTAACCCATCTAATTCCCCTACATGGCTAATTTAATTATTTTTTTGAATTAATTAATTCCTAATTTCAACAAAGGGGACAAAAAATCAATTAGCTAATGAGAAGAGAGGATTGAAAACACGTGGATCACTCCAAGCTTTGCTACCTTAGCCACTCATTTAGCCTTTGCTATCCTCATCACCCATTTTGTCATCTTGTCCCCTTATTTGAAACCCAACTCAACCTCTGTCATATAATCATGGTTAACTCACTCTACCCCCCACCCTTAGGGAAATCCTATAAATAGAATGCATTTCTTAATGCAAATCACCACTTTACATTCACTATCATTTGCATTACCACTATAGTCAAATCTCCATCCACTGTTTAGAGTAATTTGAATTCAATAGCATAATTAGATTAATTTTGAATCACTATTCATCATTTATGTAGCTTATTTTGCCTATCATGTAGCTTAATCTTCACCATATATCAAATTTTTGTTATAGGATTGTCACTTTAGGAGTTCTTAAGATTTGAGAGCATCCTTAGTCTTCATAGTTAGAGAGACATGTAATAATTTTAATCCTTTCAATTTGATATTTAGCATGTTAGATCATTATCTTTGATGAAATTGAGTAGATTAATGTAATGTTTCATGAATATACTCTTCCTAGTATATATATATTTATCATCAAGGATGTCCTTGAATGATACTATTAATGAAGGAATCTCTAACCTTAAATACGTGATTGCATCATCACTCTAAATGAGGTTATAAGGACTAGTACTTGTAACTATATGAACACTAGTTCTATAGGTCCACAAAGAAAGAGACAATTGAGTATGTCAATCCTTACCATGTTTATTAACAATTTTTTGAGGGATTTGATCAATCATCTTATTGGAAGCTTTGACTTGACTATTTGATTGAGGATAGTAAGGATTAGAGAAGCAATGTTGAATGTGACATTTCTCAAGGATGCATATCCTTGAGAAGGAGGGAAATTTTTGCAATAAGATTGAAACCCCACAAGGAAAATGGTCAAGGGGCTACTTAAGCTCTAAGTTTCTTGATGGGGGTATGAATCAAAAATTATTTTTTCCAACAGTGAAGAAAATTTTTGACAAAGGAAAAGTAATCATTTTCCATAGTTTTCCAATAGTAACCCATATAAAGAAACTTTTAAACCAAATATTTACCACCAAAATACCCCTCACAAGCACCTAAATGTGCCTCCTTTAGGGTAATAGGGATATATTATTTAGTGAGACAACAAAGGAGAAGACCTTTATATCCTGTTTTACAGAAAACATTGGAAAGATTGATATATGGTGTGAAAATCTTGTGAATTCAAGCTATAATATTTTTACTTATAGGATCAGGATATGATAGTATAACTCATCAGAATCCATATCAAAGCACTAGAAAACTTCAGTAGAGATATACAAAATAATAGGTGAGGTAAGATTATATATAATAAATGTGTAATCCAAGGTTGTGTTTTCGAAGAACACAAGGGAAGTATCACTTTTAATTTCATCTGCATATTGATTATCTTTCTGTAGAACATGATTAATAGTGTAAGAAACAAAATTCTTTAACAATGATAAGAATAAGTTATAAAATTTAGATAATTTACTTCTTTTTGTTTGACAACTTCCCATTACTTATCTTATGGTCAATTGTGAGTCACGAAAGATATGTAGGGTTGAATTGTAAACGATTGGAGTTGCAAATAATCCCGCTATAAGGGATTCATACTCAACAATGTTGTTGGTATACACATAGTTTAGATTATAGGATAAAGGAATTGACTTTCTTGAAGAAGGTACTAATATAGAACCAATACCAAAGCTAATTCAACATCTAGATCCATCAAAGAAAAAATCCCATTTATTATCTACATCCAAAGGGAGAACAAGATCGTTAAGAAACACGTCTTGATTAGGAAGAGTAAAAGGTGAATTTACATCAACTAAGTGGTCAGTAAATATTGGCCTTTAATTTATTTTTGAGAAACAAACTTAATGTGAAATTTTATTAACAACATAACCCATTTACCTAAATGTCCTAAGAGAACAATTTTAGAGACGAGATGCTTTAACAAATCAAATTTAATGATAACGAGTTTCGACATCAAGAAGGTAATGTCTCAACTTTGTTAGGAAAATGTGTCTCAACCTTGCATTTACATATGATTACTATTTTAAGTAAGTTTTCATGTGAGCACAATTTTTCTCTATTTTTTCCCAAAGTTTTATATGGGCTAGATAAGCATGCCAATAAATTTTTGTTGCAAGATCATGTCTTGAAGATATTAAAGTTTCCATTTTTTGAAATTGTCAAAAACTTCATGAATTCAATTATGAACGCTCTAGAGGCTCCTAAACGACCTAAAAATGTAGATAATTGTGTACTAGGTTACTAAGTGATAGAGCACACCGTGAAATTTTGAAAACTTCAAAAAGTTCATCAATCGAACACCTGGTACAAAATTTATGGCCTCTAAAAGTTGGGCCTCTTGAAATAGGAAATGTAAAAACGCGTTGAACACATAAATGAGTTGTAAAAGGGAGTTACATCTGTCGGTGTGTGTATTGATATTCCATAGGGCATCTTTTATTGGAGATAAGATGGGTAATAATTTATAAATAGTTTTTATTCCATGGTTTTGTAATATTGTTTGATAGTTTCTTTTATTGTATCTCCTATATATCAGGTGCGTGAGATGGAGTGTGTGTGATACTCCTAAGAGAATCTTTCTCTTTAAATATCTTATAATTTTTTTTTATTTTTTTATTAATATATTGGACATCTTTTGGAGTGTTGGGTTTTTCTCCTCAAAGGGTTTTCTTCACGTAAAGAGTGTGTTGTGCTATGCATGTTATTTATATTACTTTTCTTAATTTTTTATAACTATTATACAGATCTAAGAATTTTTTTACAATACCCTTCCCTCAAGGTTAGTGTAGGAATTTGTTTCGATACTTAACTTCCATACAAGTGGTATCATAGCCTAATCACTTTGGTTTCACTTGTGAGTTATTAGGTTTTTTTAACTAATCCAAATTTGAGTGGGAGCTTGTATAAAAGATACTTTGTCATCATGTTGCAGGAATTTTCAGATGGCTAGTTCATCAAGGAGAATGGTGGTGGAGAATTTTTATGGAAATAATTTTGGAATGTGGAAGCTAAAGATGGAGGATTTGATAATAGATTGACATATTTGGGAGGCTATTGATGGGAATGTAATAAGACATATTGATCCAGATGAGATTTCTTATGTTGTTATGCAATTTAAAGCCAAGGGTCTAATCTGATTGTTCCTTGTAGACTCTATTTTATTCAACACCCATGAAGAGTCCTCCACAATAAATCTATGGAAGATGTTTGGTGAGATGTATCAAGAAAAATATTTAGTAAATAATATTTTCTTGAGGAATAAACTATATTCCTTCAGAATGGAAGAGGGTGGATAAATTCCAGACCACTTGGAAGCATTCAATATGTTGGCGGCTTAGTTGGCATATATCAGTCTCAAGATGGATGAGGAGGAGAAATGTCAGATATTGCTTAGTTCATTGTTAGATTCATGAGATTCTCTTATTATGACCATCAAAAATACTTTTGTCATTTTGAGAATGGAAGATGTGGTGGGTTCTTTGCTTTCTAAAGAGATGAGGAGGAAGGTATCCATTAGTTCCAAGGAATCCCTACTTATTTGTGGAAGATATAAGAAAAAAGGAAAGAATAATGAGAAGCATAATGAATCCAAATATAGGGGAGATTTGAATCTCCTGAAAAGTCCAAACTTATTTATTGGAATTTCAATAAGCCTGTACACATACGTAAGGACACCAAAGATGAAAAGAAGAAGAAAAATAAGAAATTTAATTGTGATTCCGAGTCCATGAAATAAGATGGTGATTATTTCATTATAACTTTGGCTTCTCATACATGTGACGATGCATTGTTAATTGACTCAGTTGCATCTTTTTATATCTAATAAAGATTATCTTTTATTTATCCCTAAGAGGCTCACACCTAAATGAGAAAAGTTGGAAATCTTCACAAGAGTGGAACCGATTGTTCCCTATGAAATAATCTCCAATATTTTAGAATTAATCTCTTTATTATTAGAAGGGAAAAGGGACAACGAATTAAAGACTAAAAAAGAGGAAAGGGACAAGATGCCAACACAAAGCTTTTAAAACACTTCAAGCCACTCTAGAAGTTTTTAAATCCTCTGAAAGTGGATGTCAGTATTTCCAAGAAGGAGGACACAATGCTAGGAATGATTATCCAGATTTAACATGAACCCCACAAAGAGCAATGTTCAAAATCTAGAAATAAATAGTTCCTACAAGGGTTAAGGAAAAGAACACACCCAAAATTTCATAGTAACCATTTATTATGAGGAATTAATTTATAAGGGCACAATTCATATTTTGTGCTCAAATCACATCAAAGAGTAAAAAGCATACATGATCCATGATTTTTTGAGGTAAGTGGAAGACAAAGAGACCAGCATTATTAAACTAGACTTGCTATAAAAGAAATCAGCACAAAACATATTGGTAATAAAATAGAAAAAATGAAACACAGGCACAATCCCCATGATTTATTAAAAGCAAACATGTTAAGGCAAAAAAAAAGTTGTAGAGTACAATTTTTTTTTCCAAAACACAAGCTTCAAACTTTTCTATAAAATTAAAGTGCTTCTTCTATCTTGGAAGAAGAATTACAAATTCTGAACTTTCTTCTTTACAATATATAATGGATTTTTATAATGAAAAGGTTCCCCTCTTTTGCATGTTGATCACGATATTCTCAATTGTGGTGGTTCTTAATGACCTCCCATTCCATATATTTTTATATTATCAACTATCATGTTTTATTTAAAATATGGGTGCTAACTATGTTGATTCCCCAAATAACATTATCATCTTAAAAATAAATATGTTTTTTCCACTTTTTCCACTTAATGTAATCATTTATTTTGATATGTGGTGATATTTCACATCTTTATAAATCTTTATAGAATATCCATGTGGCCCATAAATGGGCCTTCTTCTTTAAAGAAGTGGACCCCATAAATTTTGGAAGACAAAACAAATGATTTGGACATGTGTCGCATAGGTGGGTGTCGATAAAATATTTTGTTTGGAATGTGCGAGACTGAAACATGGCACATTTATGGGTGGTTTGGAAAATAGGCCCCAGATATAACAAGGAACAAGTGCCAAGATGATGTGTATTCGTAGCTTTTGTTTCTCCATATAGTGGAATAGTTCATGTTGAAAAGGGGTAGTCAGGAAACCTAACTACATATAGGAGTATACAATTTTTTGAATATGAATAATTTGATGGAGGTAAGGTGTGATGACATGTAACTGATTGAATATTTGGTAATGTTAAGTTGAACATAATGCAAGGCATTAAATTAGTTAATGGTTTGTATTGTCATTGATGTCAACTTGATATCATCTGTATGGTCATGTACATAATGCCAAAGACTTCAGAGAATCAATGGAACAAAGGTTATGCTTTCAACAATTCATACAATTCAAGTATTCACTAAGTGACAGACAACACTGACAGAGTGCACACCATCGGAAAAGGCAAAGAAAAAAAGTCATAGTGATACCCGACGAGCAAAAGACAGTGTTTCCCGATGAAACAAAACCATAGGATGCCCAACGAGCTGAAAATAGAGTTGCCCGACGAGTTAAAAATCCAATGATGCCCGACAGATGGAGATCCTAAAGCTAATTGGAGTCACACCGATGGAACTGTCAGTTATCATTGATGATTAACTACAGAGTTGACTGACGGAACAGAGAGTTCAGAAAAATACAAAATATCTAGCTAGTAAGAGCTAAAGATAGACTTAACTGGTTGTTTTCTTTATTTTATTCAACCAGAGTTAAGTAATTGATTTAAAGAAGATTTGTACAGTTGGCATGAAGATAACTATGAGACAAATTAGGAGTTATGCTTTAAATCTAATTGGCTGGATTGTTTTTCATGCCAAGAATCAAGAATCAAGAAACAATGAATATCATGTCTATATAAGAGACAGGCTTAATTCATTTTCGAATCACATTCATGAAAAAGGGGATTAAGGGGAGTGAATGAAAAGAGGATGCTGAAGAGAAATTGATGAAGAAAAAATTTATGCAGTACTGATCAATCAAGCTGAATGAGAGCTAAGGAATTCTGCAGACACTGACGAATAGTAAGCACAACATCACAGAGTAGAAAGTGTGGAGCATAAAAGAATTGAATTGATACATTGATCAGAGAGGTAATGTACTTAAATAGATAGGAAAATCTACAATTCAAGTTGCATTAGAAACATGTCATATTGTTTCAGTTTAACCATTGAAGCATCAAGTCTCTTAACAGAGTAGGACTTAACAATCTTCTATATATTGAGGTACATCTCAAGGAGTGCCAAAAAGGTTGATTCATGAAAGTAGCATTGGATATGCCCAATGCCTATTGATATTCTAAGAGAGAGGTTGATTCAAGGATGGCATCATTAGATGCCCGATACTAAGTGACAACCTATATGTGTAAAATCCTCTAACAAGGTCACACCTAACAGTGTGTTTGTAACCTTTAACATGGTTGGCTCCTAACATGGCTCACTTCAGATGAGTGAAAATTTGGGGTACCGGTCCCAGTGGTTTTTTCCCTTAACAATGTTTCCACGTTAAAAATTCATGTGTTATGTGTGTATGATTCATTTCTTTATTGTTTTGTATTTGACATAGTTAACACTGGGTTGATCGGAATAATCTACTTATTTACTAAGTTTCGGTAAATAGTTATACTGCTTATTAGTAATCAAGGAGAATAAGGACATATAAGGAAAACCAACAGACAATTAATCATCATAAGAATTTCATGGCATGCATCTTGTAGGGACTTAATAATCCGAGGTTTATTTGATTGGTGGTTAATGTTTTAAGGATAAATTTTTGAGGCCACTTATTCATCCCCCCTCTCAGTTATTACTAACAATTGGTATCAGAGCTTGTGTGCTTAGAAGGACGGTTTCAAGATCTAAGCCAAAGATCACAAGATGAATAGACGAGATGTGCCCAAGTTGAAAAAAGATAATTTTGCTTCATGGCAGAGCAGGAAAAGACTCCACTTATCAGGTATTGGTAATGATGTTACTCAGTTCCTATAAACTGAATATGTGTTTCCCATAGGAGCACCAACAGTTGAACAAATGAGAGAGAAGCATGAACATAATGACATGATGATAGAGATTTCTTCCTCACTCTCTGATGCTGAATTTGAAGATGTCAAAGAATGCAAAACTACAAAGCAGATGTGGGACAAATTGAAGCTTGTACATGGTGGTGACAAAAATGTTTTGAGAGCCAAGGCAGAAAGCCT
>MU228374.1:3732350-3765274 GCA_018584345.1 Thuja plicata | reverse complement strand
GCTTCCATGTGTGGTAGTTGTGAGGTGTCAGTCGGGCCACAGAAGGGTCCGACATTGAAAGAAGAAGAAGACGGAAGAAGAAGGGTCTTTCTGAATGAAATGACAGAAATTAAAATGCACCCCCCCACAATGTAAAATTCTATCCCCTAAGCACCTCAAATGAACAACTACTGAAAGCACACAAAGAAAAAATGAGGACAAAACCTGAGTTCTAGAAGCCGAACAGGAGCAGAAAGGAAGGTGTGACTTTGACTGAGAAAAACAGCAACCAAATGGCAAAAAAAGGAAATAAGACCTATACCACTGCGTCCGTCTCGGAAACACCTTTCCGGCGATATTTTGTTTGCGGAAAAACAAGCTTGTATGCTCAAGTTATGAGAAAAAAACCAACAGGTACCCCTAAAAACACCCTCGCTGGAAAAACACAGTCACTGGCTTAAAATTGACGGTTAACTGCCCGTCACCTGTATACCGGCTTAAAATTGACAGCCATCTGGCTGTCGGCTGACGTCCTGGTGACGTCAGCTGACGTCACTTCCTGAGAGGGCGGTGGCCGGGCGGTGGCCGGGCGGAGGCGGAGATACGGCGGCGCCCGAGCGGGGGAATGGCAGAGCCCGAGCGGAGGTCCGGGCAGCGGGTTGTGCCGCTGGTCTGGGCGGCGGTCTGCCTGCGCAGAGGCGGCCGGCGGGCTGGGGAAGCCGGCGGGGCGGTGCCCGGGTGGCCGCGGGGCGGCGCCCGGGTGGCGCGAATAAAAAACACCGACCGCGCTGTTTTAAAACCTAAAAATCAATAAAAATTGATTTTTTTTTGTTTTTTTTGTGAAAAATTTCTCGATTTGCGTGTTGTACGGCCCTTGAAGGGCAGAAATTTTTTTCAGATGCCCCGGAGGCTAAATAGGTCGAGTCTTATGTGATTTCGACTCTCTCGGGCCTTCTGAGCGCAATCGCGGTGACTGTTTTGGCTCAATCTGCTCCAGAAAATGGTGCCTCCTTAAAAATGATAGAAAAATCCCAGAGAAGCTGCAGATGACGCTTTCGATTCATGGCTTTGAAAATATTCAAACCAGACAGCAGTAGGGCGGCTCTGATACCATGTAGGAATTGCAAACATGCAAATCCACAGACCCCGAGTACACCTGCATGCAAGAACCTGATACAAAGATGAAAAAGATGAAGAACTCAGAAGTTGCTCAGAAAGAGAGAGCGAAATTATAATCTGAATTAATGAACAGTAATTACAAAGTTCGACCTTATAAAGGTGAACAAACCCTAAAACCTAAAAGCTAGGATGCGCAATATAATTAATATGAAGTATTAATTATATGCACCTAAGAGAAAGCATAAGCCGAAAAAGAGTAAACTGATTACTCTAACAGAACCATCTAGAGATCCAGATCATAGGAGATAAGAAAGATGGTACAAGAACAAGAAGTAAGTCTCTAAACTCAAGCTATCTAATTTGTGAGTTTGAGCCCAAATCTGTCAATGCTGCACTTGATAATGAAGAATGGATAAGTGCTATGAATGATGAGATTGAGAAGATTGAGAAAAAACAAAACATGGTCACTTGTGCCAAGACCAGATGAAAAGAATGTCATCGGTACAAAATGGATATTCAAGAATAAGCTGAATGAGAATGGAGAAGTCACAAGGAACAAAGCAAGACTAGTATGCAAGGGGTATGCACAAGAGGAAGGTATAGACTATGGAGAGACCTTTGCACCCATTGGTAGACTAGAAGGAGTAAGAATATTACTTGCTTATGCTGCAATCAAAGGATTCAAAGTATGTCAAATCAACATTCCTAAATGGAATACTTGAAGAAGAGGTATACATTGAGCAAAAAGAAGGGTTTGTCGATTCAGAAAAGAAAGACATGGTATGTAGACTTCACAAATCCTTGTATGGATTGAAACAAGCTCCAAGAGCCTAGTATGAACGACTTCATTCCTATCTATAAGTATTGGATTTGTAAGGACTAGTGAAAATAGTAATCTGTATTTAAAGGAAGATACTGATGCTAACACTTTGATTGCTGAAATATTTGTTGATGACATCATATTTGGAGGCAATGGTATGCTATGCAAATCATTTGCAAATGAGATGAGCAAAGAGTTTGAGATGTCTATGTTTGGAGAAATCAAGTTCTTGCTTGGTCTCTAGATCATGAAACAAGGAGAAGGTATTTTCATTACACAGTCCAAGTACATCAAAGAGGTCCTAAAAATATTCAAGATGGAAGAATCCAAACCAATTGGAACACCGATGGCTACTGGATGTAAGTTGACAAAGGAGGACAAGACAACAAAGGTAAATCTGACTTTGTACAGATCAATGATTGGAAAACTCATGTATGTTGTACACACTAGACCAGATATTGCACATGCAATAGGAATTGTTGCTAGATTTTCTGCTAACCCCAGAGAATCACATATGACTACTGTTAAAAGAATTCTAAGATACTTGAAAAATACTGAGGAATTTTGGTTATGGTATAAAAGAGAAGGCAAATTTGAACTTAAGGTGTTTACCAACACTGATTGGGCTAGAAATCTTGATGACCGGAAGAGCACAATTGGAGGAGCATTCTTTATGGGTGACAACCTTGTCACATGGATTAGAAATAAGCAAGGATGCATCTCTCGGTCTACTACAAAAGTAGAATATGTTGTTGCTGCTGCAAATTGCTCAAATATTGCATGGATCAAACAGTTGTCGGAAGGTATGCATATGAAGATCTTAGAACCAGTGATTATCTATTGTGATAACACCAGTGCAATAAACATTTCCAATAATCTAGTCATGCATGCTAAGACTAAGCACATTGCCATCAAGTATCATTATTTGAGAGAACAAGTCCAAGAAAAAGAGGTGATACTTGAGTATGTGCAATCAAAAGAACAATTGGCTGATATCTTCACCAAGCCATTGCCCAAGGATACATTTGATTACTTAAGAAAGAGACTAGGGGTCAAACCCTTGTCTACTAGTTAGTAAAATGACTGAAGGCTACATCAACCTACATATTATCATAATATCAATCATGTTGATGCAAGCAAAGAGATGAACTTCAAAACATACATCTATATATAGAAAGGTATATATCATAACCAAGCACCAGAGCATATTGTTGTATTACTGATGGATAAGGGAAATTCAAGGAATATATTATGGATAGGAGAAAAATGATTGCTTGACATGAATGTCAGATATTTATAAAATATTTGTTTGGCATTGTTGTCAAAGGGAGAGAGATTATCCATATTATCACATCCTTTAGGAAAAAGAGAGATAGTTTATCCATTATCAGATTACTCCAACAGGGAGAGATTATATCCTAAGGGAGAGAAAAGTGTATGAAAGATTATACAAAGGGAGAGTTGCTGACAAAAGAAAAAGACATCAAAAGAGAAAGAATAGTCAAATGAAATAAATTGACACAAGGAGAGGTCACAACACATCAAAAGAAAGAGAGCTGCAAGAATCAAATCTAAGCTAAAACAAAGCTTACCGAAGTTCAGACATTTATCGGTTGACAAAAGGGAAAGATTGGTAGTTTGATGAATCTCAAAGATTGTATTTCATATTGTATTAGAAATAGTATAGTGTGATAATATAGTATGGTTCCATTAGTGCCAAAGGGAGAGATTGATGACATGTAACTGATTGAATGTTTGATAATGTTAAGTTGAAGAAAATGCAAGGCATTAAATCAGTTAATGGTTTGTATTGTCATTGATGTTAACTTGATATCATCTATACGGTCATGTACATAATACAAAAGACTTTAGAGAATCAATGGAACAAAGGTTATGCTTTCAGCAATGCATAAAAGTCAAGTATTCACTAAGTGACAGACAAGACCGATGGAGTGCACACCATCAGAAAAGGGAAAGAAGAAAAGTCATAGTGATACCCGACGAGTAGAAGACAATATTTCTCGATGAAGCAAAACCATAGGATGCCCAACGAGCCAAAAATAGAGTTGCCTGATGAGTTAAAAATCCAATAATGCTCGATGGCCAAAGATCCCGAAGCTATCTGGAGTTACACCGATAGAACTTTCAGTTATCATCGACGATTAACTACAGAGTTGACCGATGAAATAGAGAGTTCAGAAAATGACAAAATATCTAGCTGGCAAGAGCTAAAGATAGACTTAACTGGTTGTTTTCTTTTTTTTATTCGACCAGAGTTAAGTAATTGATTTAAAGAAGATTTGTATAGTTGGCATGAAGATAACTACGAGACAAATCAGGAGTTATGCTTTAAATCTAATTGGCTGGATTATTTTTCACGCCAAGAATCAAGAATTAATAAATAATGAATATCATGTCTATATAAGAGACATGCTTAATTCATTTTCAAATCACATTCATGAAAGGGGGATTAAGGGGAGTGAATGAAAAGAGGATGCTAAAGAGAAACTGATGAAGAACAACTTCATGCAATACTGATCAATCAAGCTGAAGGAGAGCTAAGGAATTCTGTAGACACCGACGAACAGTAAGCACAACATCACAGAGTAGAAATTGTGGAGCACAAAATAATTGAATTGATACATTGATCAGAGAGGTAATGTACTTAAATAGATCTGAAAATCTGCAATTCAAGTTGCATTAGAAATAGGTCATATTGTTTTAGTTTAACCATTGAAGCATCAAGTCTCTTAATAGAGCAAGACTTAATAGTCTTCTATATATTGAGGTACATCCCAAGGAGTGCCAAAAAGGTTGATTCATGAAAGTAGCATTGGATATGCCTGATGCCTATTGATAGTCTAAGAGAGAGGCTGATTCAAGGATGGCAGCATTAGATGCCCGATACTAAGTGACAACCTATATGTGTAAAATCCTCTAACAAGGTCACACCTAACAATGTGTTTGTAACCTTTAACAGGGTTGGCTCCTAACATGGCTCACTTCAGAAGAGTGAAAATTTGGGGTACCGGTCCCAGTGGGTTTTTTCCCTTAACAGGGTTTCCACATTAAAAATTCATGTGTTATTTGTTTATGATTCATTTCTTTATTGTTTTGTATCTGATATAGTTAACACTGGGTTGATCGATATACTTTTCTTATTTACTAAGTTTCGGTAAATAGTTATACTACTTATTGGTAATCAAGGAGAATAAGGACAGACAAGGAAAACCGATAGACAGTTAATCATTATAAGAATTTCATGGCATGCATCTTGTAGGGACGTAATAATCTAAGGTTTATTTGATTGGTGGTTAATGTTTGAAGGATAAATTTTTGAGGCCACTGATTCACCCCCCCTCTTAGTTATTACTAACAAGGTGTACTTGGGCGATAATTATCATTTAAATATTTTTGTTCATGGTAAAGTTAAAATAAGGTTTCCTGATGGTAGAATAAGAAAGATTAATGGTGTGCTACATCTCCCTGATCTAAGATGAAATTTGTTATTTGTGAGAAAACTAATAAATTCAGATATGTAGGTAGTCTTTTATGATGCCAGATGTAAAATGGTGAGAGGTGTTATGGTGATTGCTAGATAATTCTCATTTAAATATTGTTGTTCATGGTAAAGTTAAAATCGAGTTTCCTGATGCTAGAATAAGGAAAATTAATGGTGTGCTACATCTCCCTGGTCTAAGATGAATTTTTTTATTTGTGAGAAAACTAATAGATTCAAATATGCAGGTAGTCTTTTAAGATGCAAGATGTAAAATGGTGAGAGGTGTTATGGTGATTGCTACAGGTTCAGAATTGGCACATTGTATAAGATGGATGCATACACTGTTGAGTGTAATAGTACTTTTGTGAATACAATTTTTGGAGACTTCATTAGAAAGGGAAAGGGTTTTACCTTTAGCAAATGGCCGTAAATTTTGGGTACCTAAGAGTGATGTTTCTTTTGAATCAAAGTTACCTAAGGGTGTTTTTTTTTTCAAGTCAAAGTTACCTACAAATAAAACTATGTTATGGCACCAAAGACTTGGTCACATTGGAGAGAAGGGTCTAAAGACCTTAAAAAATAAAAAACCTCGTTGCAGGTTTGAATGATTGTAATCTTGATTTTGATTTATGTTAGTATTGTATTTATGGACAATAAAATTGAATTTAGTTTTAATCAAGTCCTCATAAATCTTGTGGTGTGTTGTATATTATTCATTTTGATGTGTTTGGTCATATAGATATTCCTTCCATTATAAAATTTAGATATTATGTTTCATTTATTAATTATTATAGTAAGACATGGGTATATTTTATAAAGAGTAAATTTGATGTTTTTAGTTGATTTAAAGAATTTAAAGCAATGGTTGAATTGCATACTACAATGAAAATAAAATGTTTTTGATTAAGTAAAACAGGTTTTACAGGGTGCCTGAAACCCAATTACAAAGCTTAAGATCAGAATGTATGTCCAGACAAAAAAAAATAGTGCCAAAACATAAAACAGGCCACCACAAGGGTTGTAGCTAAAAGCAAACTAAACTATTGAAAAGAAAACAAAACACAAGGACAACCATAAGATCTAGGGAACACAATCATGAGATGTTCCTAAGCAGGATAGCTACTTTAGACTCAAGGATCTCTATATTTGTAGCAGATTCCTTTATCTTCTAGAGATAAATCAGAGTTTAATTCTCTTTCTTCTTCTTAGAACTATCCCTAGTCCTCTTTCCAGGTCCCTCTTCAGGATTCTGCTCTTGTTCCATGCTAGATTTGGCCACATCAATTCCCTCAAGTTTTCCTTCCATTTTTTCAATGAGAATCTTGATATGCTCATTGGAGGCTTTCAGGATGTTGAAGCTCTGCTCCACAATGCTTTTAAGAGTCGCCTCAAGCCTTAGCATTTTTTCCTCCATCTTACTGACCCTGGTATTTAGACTCATCTAATCTTCAATAGTGCCATCACAATTGATGTTATTTGTCCCTTTATCTATGTTCTTGAGTTCCCCCACTTCATGGTATAACCACTTGATTGACCTGTAGTTGTCCAACATGCTGTTTCTGGCATTGTTGAGAAGGTCAAGCTCCATTTCCCTAAAATTATCACTAAGAACCACCATAGTTGGGTCAATCAGCTCCTCTAGCTTTATCCTTCCATCCTCACCTTTGATAACTTTGGGATTAATGACTTCGCTGGTTATCCCCATTTTGGCAGTCATAACATCAAAGTTGCACCAAACTGTCTTCCTCCCCATGTCTAAAGTGGTTCATGAGAATGAAGTGATAGGTTCTGATCCTATCAAACCTGGTGTCCAACATGACATAAGAGATGATAGCCTTCAGGACAAATCTCCACAACATTTTGATTCCTTCTGGCAGGTAATAAGTCCCAACTTTGATGAGAACTTTCTTCTTTTCCTTGTTCCTCACAAAGTCGTTGATCGCAGAGTCTAAAATTTTACGATCCCTGTAAAATTTATTACCCACAATGGGGATGCTAGTTACAGTGGAGATGACCTCCTCAGTGACCGTAAATTTTCTCCTATCAATCACCACACTGCCCTCATCCCAACTTTTCACAAACATTTTGGTCACCGGTGACTTCCCACCATGAATCCTTTTGATGAAAGTAGAGATACCACCTTGCTATAGATAATTCCAGACCTTAGTCCATCTCCTCCATTTTTTATTTTTATTAGAGGGCTCCCTTCTATGTCTTTCACCACAAATTGCAAGATTACAGCTTAAAGTCGCGTTATGGTGATTCAGCTTACAACTTAACAAATAATTTCTCGCCAAAGTGTTCCAGATTGTTCTTCTGGTATGCCTTAAAAGATAAGTTTTAACTTTGTTAATGAGCACCCAGAAAGTGTGCGAATGGGACTTGGTTTCATTTCCCTTCCTATAAATCATATACTTTCCATTTATGGGAAATTCATTACGAAATGTAACATTAACTTTCATGATTAATAATTTTAATTCCCTCCTTTCCCTGGATTATGTTGTATTCGACTAAATCATTCACCTCACATGGGAGGTCTCCTCCGTGAAGCCATCTAATTTGAGTGTCACTTTTCATAGCCAAGTTGGCACACTACTCAACAACCTGGTTGGCTTCCCTATACACATGGGATATGTGTATCTTCTCAAAGGTATTCAAGAGATTGTGGGTTTCTTCAACCACATTGGCTATAGTCCATACCGGTGGGTAAAAATTGTTAAGGCAGTTTATAATGTTGCTAGAGTCACCTTCTAGCTAAAGGTTTTTGACCCCAATATCATGGGATAATTTGGTAACTTGGAGGGCTTCATTGGCTTCCACAAAGTGATTGGTTTGGGTGCCAAGTGGGAGGATGACAGTAGCAGTACCCTTACCATATCAGTTTCTGATCACACCACCACTTCCTACCTCTCCCGAATTACCCTTGGTCGGGCCATCAAAGTTGGCCTTAAACCATCCTTCTGGGGGATAGCTCCAGGAGATATTCTATCTTTTGTAGTTGATCTTGTTAGGGTCACCATAGTTGTCTTTACCTATAAAAGGGTTAGTACCACCACATGGAACAAAATTTTCCATTAGAGCATGGTGAATCTTTTCAAAAATGATTTTGGGAGGGGCACAATAATCCCTGAATATACGGTTGTTATGATCTTTCCAAACTCCCCAACACAGGTGAGGGAGAGCCCAGGTCCAGATTTTGTGAAGAGAAGTCTACTTGAAAGGCAAGGTCCATTGGGAGAAAATGTCTTGGATAGAGGAGGGAAAGCACCATTATAGCCCAAAAATAGAGAGGAGAGACTGCCAGATGGAACTGACAAAGGGGAAATGAATGAACATGTGATCCACAGATTCAAATTGACACTTACAAAGCACACACCTATTGGGGATTGGGAGGTCTCTCTTCAAAAGGTTATCAATAGTAAGGATATGGTTGTGAAGCAAAAGCCAGAAGAAGACATTAATTTTGGGAATAAGGTAAGGGGACCAGGCTTTAGCCCAAATAGGTTTGGCTTCCAGTTTCATCTGGAAAGAGTAGGTAGAAGCAACCGAGAAGGCACCTTTGGGGGATCCTTCCCAGATCAAGGCATCCTGATTAGGGGATAAAGAGACCGCATTAAGAGAAACAATGAGGGAAGATAAATCCTGAGAGATAGAGGGAAAATCTACATAGGCATTCCCCACTTTATAGGTGCAAACCCGGGGGCCAAATTGATGGATACACTCATCCCTTTATATTTTTAAGGCTCACAGTCCTTTAGTGGACCAAACTGGAGCCAATTGTCATTCCAGAAGTTAATGGTTTGACCATTGCCAATTTTCCATTTAGCTTTATACTTGGTTAACTCTTTAGCATTGAGGAAGCCATTCCAAATGAAAGAGCCTTTCATAATATCATCATAGCAAAAGAAATAACTCATAGAATCAATAGAGAGATACTTATCTTCAAAAAAGTCTCTCCATTCCCCCTTGCCATGGAAGTTGCACCATATCTATTTCACTTGGAGAGCTTTGTTGAAAGGATCAATTCTCCTTATCCCAAGATCTCCAACACTTTTTGGGAGGCAAACTTTGTCCCAAGTAATTCGAGGAAATCTCTTATGCTCCTCAGCACCCAACTAGAGAAATCTTCTTTGAATTTTTTCCATTGTCTCCGCAGTTTTAGCAGGTATCGAGAAGAGACTTAAGGCATAGGTTGGCAGGTTTTACAGAGTAGATTTTACCAAATGGATTTTACTCGCTTGACTGAGAGTGATCCCCTTCCAGCCTACCAATTTCTTGTTGAATCTATCGATGATTTTGTTCCAGAACTCATCAGGGGGCTTAACACCTAGAGGAAGACCCAAGTAATTAGATGGAAGGGAGCCAATGCCATATCCCAAGATATCCACAATTCTCCTTTGTTTATCCTCAGGGTTATTGATGAAAAAGAGTGAACTCTTATTCTGGCTGATAGATTTTCCAGTGGCTCTAGTATAGGAGTTAAGAAATTTTTTAACAACTCTAGCTTCTCTCACTGAAGCCTCCCCTGCTAAAATGGTATCATCAATGAATTGCTGGTGAGAGAAAGATTGATACCTGAGGACGGTCCGATACATTTCAGCTCCCCATTTCTCCTTTTTTTTCTGTCATCAATCTCCTAAGGTACTCAACCAAAATAATGAAGAGGATGGGAGATAGGGGTTCTCCTTGTCTCAAACTCCTAGAAGCTTTAAAGAAAGCGGAAGGAGAACTGTTGACTAGAACCGCCATTGAAGGAGAAGATATGAGTTGATGGATGATCTTGCAAGTATTCAAGTTGAAACCAAAAGCTCCAAGAACCTTCAACAAGAAGGACCAGTCAACATAATCATAGGCCTTGGATAGGTCCAGCTTGAGGAGGAATCCTTCCCTCTTTCCAACATCTAAGGAGTGGATCACTTCATGCACCGCCATAATGGAATAAAGAATTTGTCTACCCGGAACAAATCTTGACTACTGGTGAGAAATGATAGAGGGGAGAACTTTGAGAATTCTGATGATAATGAATTTGGAGATGATCTTATAGAAAGAATTGCATAAGCTTATGGGTCTAAAAATCTCCATAGAATCCACCCCTAAGACTTTTGGGATAAGAACCAAGAAACTAGCATTAAGTTCCTTTAGAAGGTTTTTGGATACATAGAATTCCTGCACCACTTTGACCACATCAAATTTGACTACTTCCCAGTACCTTTGGAAGAAAAATACAGGGAAACCATCCGGTCCCAGGGCCTTATTACCAGGAAGGGAATCCAGGGCTTTTTTAACTTCTTCCATATTAGGAATTGCACTCAGAACTTTGTGTTGATCTTCCGAGATGATTTTGGGTATGTTGCTCAAGAGGACCTCCTGGTCCTCCTCAGAGAGGTCATGGTCTTTTGGGAGAAGGGATGAGAAAAAATAAATTGCCTCATTAGATATATCATTGTCATCCTGCAAGATTTGGTCCCCCCTCTTTATGCTACTGATCCTGTTGGCAGCCCTGTGTTTCATTATGGACAAGTGGAAGAACCTAGTATTTTGGTCCCCCTCCCTCAGCCATATGGATCTAGATCTCTGCTTCCAGAAAAGTTCCTCCTTCCCTATTACATTGTGGTACTCTGGTAGTAGGTTGTTTTCTTTATGCAATCTATCCTTATCATACCCTTCTCTCTGGATTTCCTCTTGGACAAGATTGAGATCCATTATTGCCTTTTCTTTGAAGGAGAAGATATCACCAAAATCTTTCTTATTCTATTTCTTGATGTTTATCTTGATGTTTCTGAGTTTTTTAGCCACTCTGAACATTGGCAATCCTTTTATATCAATGTTACACCATTCCATCATATTGTTTGTTAGATTAGGATGAGTGGTCCACATCTTTTCAAACATGAAGGGGAAGTTTATTTTCTTAATAAGAGGGTCCAAAGAGAGAGCCAAGGGAGAATGGTCTGACCCAATCCGCACCAAGGAAGAAAGTTTACTATTGTGGGAATTCAGCCAATCAACGGTGATCAAAGCTCTATCCAGCCAGACTTGGATGCACTCTTTCCCAATTCTCCTGTTACTCCAGGTAAAGTTTTCTCCCTAAAGGTCCACATCTAAGAGGGCTTGATTGCTAATTAAGTACATAAGATCTTGCTTGCTTTCCAAATCTGAATTAATACCTCCCTGTTTATCCCCTTCTTTAAGGGGCTTATTAAAATCCCCCATAATAATTCCTTTTGAAAGATCAAATATGGATGCTATGCTTCTAAGTTTGTCCCAATAAGATCTTCTGCCTTTTTTAGAGTTAGGAGCATAGATATTCATGATGTACTGGCTTTCATTATCCTTTATGTTAGTGAAATTCAAAGTAACAAATTACCTTGTTCATAGATGACTTCAAATTTTAGGTGAGAGGAGCTCCACAGAGTCATCATACCTCCAGAGGTTTCGTGCAAACTGGTGGCTACCATATCCATAGTTTTACATAATTTTATGCACTCTAGTTTCTCCTTCTTCATCTTAGTTTCCTGGATTAACATTATATCTGGTCTACAATTCCTTATCATATTCCTTATTAGATCCTGCTTATGTGGACCATTAAGCACATGAATATTAAAAGAGATTAGCTTCATTTATTTCTGGATGTGCATGCATCCTGGATGGTCTTTTGGGTTCCATCTGCTATATTCTTATAGGCTTCTTCTTTCCAGATCAGGCTCTCTTTATTTCTCCCTGGAGTTTTCGATTTAACACCCACATCATCTTTGATCTTGCCCCTAGTTGTTGCTGGGGAGACCGGGGAGGGATCCCTACTGTTCTTTTGATTCTTCACATTTTTCCACTCTACCTCCATCCCTTATTTATATTTCACAAAGAGTTCTTCCATTCTTGTGAGCTCCCTTGGGGTGACCGATTTTAGCAGTTCTTCCATTTTGAATACCTGCTCTAGTTGTTCCAACTCTGTTCTAGGGTTTGGTTCATGGGAGGAGTCAACCATTAGAATGTTTTTCTTGGGCTTAAGCTTTCCAAAATCCAAGGAAGGTTCCAGGGATCCCAGTGCAAATGAGAATTTGTCCATCTCATGAAGGGTGGGGATCAAATTTATCCCTTCTCCATATCTTAGCTCTTCCATGGTGCTATCCGCACCTGAGGGTTCATGCTTATTATTGCCTTCTGGAACATTCTCAGACCTAGCTAAGGGATGAAACACCACCATCTCCAAAAAATTATCATTCTGATGCAGGGAGTTCACATTATCTTTGTTGTTGATATCTTCCATTTTTTCTTATATCTTTTTTCTATCAGGGATGACCATTGATGAATCCTTTTTCTTCCAAAATTTGTTGTTGTTTGCTTTATTCCCCGCATGAAACATCTGGTTTTTCTCCATTTTTGGGGCTTCTGGTACCTGGTCCTTGGTCTTTCCTGCTATCCTTTGGGCCTTCCTGGCTTTTTCCTTTAATAAATCTGGGCACTTTATGGCCACATGTCCAACTTTCTTGTAGTGAAAGCAAGCAAAAGGCACACTTTCATAATCCATTTTCTGCAATTTTTTTCCCAATTTGGAATGAATCTCTATGACCTATAGCATGTATTTCCCTTCTTCCACCCCTATGAATATTGTGGCATAGGTGAGATGCCTTCTATCAACCGTCACTGGGTCAATCGATAGAAGTTCTCCGAAGGATTTGGCTATTCCAAAAAAGACATCTTCATACCAAAATTACAGGGGGAGTTCTGGTAGCCTTACCCAAATAGGGGCTTGAATATAGAAAGATTCATTAAGATCCAAGTTTGGAGACCATTTTTGCAGGGCCAGAGAGGATTTACCTATTGCCCATGCTCTAGCACATAAGATCTTAGCATAGTCCTCCTAGCATGAGAGCTCAAAAGTTAGAAAGCCCTTCGCCATAGCTGTTATTTCAACTTGACCCTTTAGGTTCCATTTTTTCTTTGTGAAAGCCCTAAATATGTCAATATTTGGCCTCAACCCAACAAATTTACCGACCAGAGTAAGAGAGATGGTTGCAATATTATGGTCAACCAGTTCGCCAGGTAGTGCAATAGTGTACTTACCCTTTTCCTTATCAAATAGGTCCTTTATAATTGGGAAAGGAGGCTTTCCAGTAGGCTTAATCCTAAATAGTGTTGACCAAGGATGGTTCATGGGAGAATCTTCCTTGTCACATGACTAAGCCCCAGTATTCATGTCTGGCCTGGGAAAAAAGCTTGATTTCCCCACCATCCCCACGTCCTCTTTACTTGGATCTTTCTGTCTATCGCGTGGGACCCCATCCTTGTTTGCTGTGTCTTCATTGTCTTGGTCTGCCAGAGGGCCTCCTTCAAGGGCTCTTGCAGTAGCACCCGATGCCTGCGAAACCGGTTTCCCACCTACGCTCAAATTCAAACATCCTCCCGCTCCTGCTCCCACTCCGCTCATCTTGATTGTTAACGACTATGATGAAATAGGAAAATAAAATGTTTGAGTATTGATAATGGAAGTGATTTTTTATCTAATGATTTTGATAGATTATGCAAATATTGTAGCATTCATAAGAAGAAGACAACTCCATATTCTACACAGGAGAATGAAATTATGGAAAGGATGAACATGACATTGATGGAGAAGGATAGAAATATTTTGAGTTGTGTTAACCTAGAACAAAGGTTTTAAGTTCAATTTTTTTCCACTACTTTGAATACTAGCATGGGTAAAACTATATCTATAGAAGAATAATTAGGTATGAATGATGCAAAATGCTGAAAATTTGTTATGGATGAAGAAATGATAGCTTTGAAAAAGAATGATACACAAGATCTTTTAAATGGGTGTTTAAGAAAAAGATTGGTTTAGATGGAAGCATTGATAAATATAAATCAAGGTTGGTTGTGAAATGCTACTCTTAGGTTGAGGGTGTTGATTATGGTGAGATATTATATCCTATATAAAAAAATAACAGCCATTAGATTTTTTATTTCTATTTCCATTGCTTATGATTTAGAGGTTGATAAAATGGGTGTGGAAACTACTTCCCTTCGTGGTGATTTAGAGGAGGATACTTATATGACATAGCCAGAGAAATACATGGTAAAATTTAAAATTCATTTGATTTGTAAATTGAAGAAATATATGTATTCCCTCAAGAAGAGTTCTAGTATATGGTACCATAAATTTGATACATATGTGTTGATTTTGGGATTTGATAATTCTAAATTAGATCATTGTCTTTATTATAAACCAAATGGTGGTCATTTCATGTGCATTGCATTATATGTTGATGATATGTTGTTCTTTGGTAAATAAAAACTTTAGATTGTAGAACTTAAGTCTCAACTTGCTACCAAATTTTAAATGAAAGATCTTGGTGCAAAAAAATACATTCTTGGGATGAAAGTTAGAAGAGATAGAGTGAACAAAAAGCTATGGCTAAGCTAGAGTAAGTATGTGAACTCAGTTTTGCAGAGGGTCAACATGCAATATTGTAGACCATTATATGTTTCTTTTAATGTTGTATTGCTCCATTTTTACACCCATATTAAAAATAGTCTAAGTCAAGTCTTTCCACCCTTGAAACTTATTCCTCTTTAGCCATTTTCATGCTAGTCAGGAATACAAGATTTATGCATCGTTTGGGATCTATTGTTAGGATCTGAGTCTTCAATTGGAACTATCCCCCCTTCCATCTTCCTCTCCTCTTTAGTAGGTCTAGTCCTTGGTCACTCAAGTCAAGTTTATTTTGTTATGTAGAATTCAAGTTTCAAAGTTGACAAGCACTTCTGGAATTATCTTCAGAGTCTCAAGAAGGAAATGGAACCGATGGATAATTGGAGAAGAGATGAGCATTTTATGAAGAAACACTCATTTGGAAAAGGATTTTTTTTTACTATTATTAGAATCTAAAAGGTGAGTGGGAACTAAGGAAAGCCAAAGGAACGAATCAAAAATTAAAAGGTCAGGATGGATTCTCTATTCTAGAATGTCTGTCAGGACCCGAAAGAGAAAATGGAACTTCAAAATAAAGAAGTAAAATTGACTCATGAAAGAGATCTAATAAAATTTTCAGAGTCTGAAGGAAGAGTGGGAACAAACTAATTAAATCAAAGATAGTTGTCGCAGGAAAGAATTGGACTTGACAAAAGAAGAGATAATTGGGTGTTCCAGAATTATCGTCGGAACCCGAAGCTCATATTCTAACAATTTTATGATAGGAAGGTGGTCTTTTTCAGGGGGAAAAAAGAAGAGGGTGGAATAAGAATTATCTTGAAAAAATATCATTAGAATCCAAAGCCTAAAGTGGAAATACATTCAAAAGTGACTAATTCAAAAAGAAGAAGCGATGTTTCATAACGTTTCAAAAAAAAGATGGCACATTAATGGTTGAAAGGATAAAGATTAATGGTGTTGTAGGGACAATTAATTCCTTCCTATTAAAGCTCTACAAAGGCATTTTTGTAATTATTATTTGAATATAAAAGCGGGAAACAGAGTCAAGCTAGGGCATCCAAAGTATTTTGTTCATGATTTGTGACAATTTTAATTATAGTGAGTTAATATCTTCTCTAAAGTTGTTATCTTGTTTAAATTTATTTTAAGAAATGTAGAATTGTCATTATCATAAGCAATCATGAAGCACATATATGTTGGATATGATCATTTGAATTATTTGGAATGTAAATGGAATGAAATTGGGGATACCAAATTAACTCATGTAAATCTAAGAGAACTTTGTGATAGGATAAGACGGAAGCCTAGACACCCGGTCACTAAACAAAAGGGGAAAGTGATTAATTCAAGTCATCGGTTTCCTAGTTTTCATCCAATTTATGGATTTGACAATGGAATGCATAAGTAGTTATAATCCAGATGCTAGATAGATCAAAACTTAGGATGAATGGGTTCTTATCATATTGGATAGGGACACATAGAAAGTTATTTTAGAATACCTATCAGAGAAGCCTACACTCATTAGGATTTTGCCTTGTATCAGTCCTCTTTTAGCAAGAAAAATACTTATTATAGAAACATGATTGCTAAAAATTAGTTTCACCAAACCAAGGAAGGACAATCAAAGCTGCCTAAAACCATTTACAACACCAATATCAAGGGGGAGATTGCAAATATCATTATGTCGTCACATAGGTTGAGAGGCGATGAATAATCCAATTGCCTTGATGAATGGATGTCCTTCTTCATTAAGATGATATGTATGAAATCCAAATTCTTAGATTGTTCTAAGATAATTAGTGATCAAATCTGCGACTTGGTTAAGGAATTCAGACTTAACCAATCCTTTTATATGTCCTCTTATTTAGTTTATGCCATAACTTGCAGGCAGGTATGGACAGGTTTGGAACATGTGGAATAATTTGAAGACAACATACAAATTTATGAGTTTTATCGTATCTTACAATTACAATTGCAGAAATGCAAATATGCCTTTAGTTAGAAGCTAGTTTTACTTTGAAGGCACTAATATACAAAAGACTAGATTAGGAGCATGTATTTATAACTTAAGACTTAGGATTGTATGAAACAAAATATAATGAACACGAGTTTGTTTTGATTTTGTCATTTTGCTTATCATAAACCAAAATACAATATTTAGTTGTATAATTTAGTGTAGAAAATAACTGGACAAAAGGAAAACTCATTATTGATCATACTGCAATAATTGCAAGCATAAGATGTATGTAATTATTGCAAATAATTTAGTTTAGGCAACAAACAAAGGTTTTATGCCACATACAAATGTGCTACATTTCAGGCTGAAATTATTATGAGAGAAACTCAATCAAAGTCAAGAAAGTCTATAAGAAATGAAATGAAATCCAAATAGAAGATAATGTTATGCTGCCAAGAAACTATTAAAAACGTAAATCTTAGCATTAAAGTAACAATGGAAGATTCAAAATAAAAAAAACAGCTAATCTATATAGACTTATATAACATGCATCTATACACTATTTTGTGAATCGAATCTCCTAGAGAAAATATAAAAACTGATAATGGTTTATGGGATGCAAATAGAGAATGGATTTAGTAACATATGATTTGTATGACTATATAAACACTTAAACAATCAGGGTTATTTCATAGGTCACTTGCATGATAAGACTGTCGAGAGTCAAAAAGTAGATCCTTGAAGGTAATGTACAAAGTGAAGAAATGAAGAAGGCCTTGAGGATGGTTTGGACCGTCAAGAAGAAATATAGCTCTTCCAATTTTGAAAGAGAAACCAAAAAAGAGGGAAGTGATAAATTTAGCATAAATAACCCTTATCACCAAAGAATGAGTTTTGAGCTAGGCAGTAGCTGTGATATTGTTTCGAAGACATCCTTGCCCACAAGGCCACATCCAACACCCCTAGATCTGTAATCAGTAGAATATAAGGCATGTACAACCATTTGAGAAATTGATGTTGAAGCATATATTGGAGAAAAATGTTCAACTTAGCGTAGAGGTGCAAATAGGAGAGCATATTCACAGCTAGGCAAATAATTTTAGGTCTCTCTCCTCGAGCTCCCATGCATCTGTCCATGCTTCTTGAATAACAAAGGAGCAAAAATCCCACTAATGCATGTGAAAACTAGACATGAATTCCATGCCAAAATAAGGACAATAAATTCAGTGTTGATGTCTGATTGAGTATTGCTGTAAATTTTGTAATTTTAATGGATTGATAAGCTATATAAAAAAATAAACAAATTTGAAATTAAATCCCTTGTACAAGTTTCTACAAGGGAAATTACATTTGAATACTCCACCTTCTTCGATACTTCATATGTATATTATCAAACCATTAAAAATGTGAAATCTTGGAAAGGACATAAAGAATATTTTTGAATTTTTAGATTGATCTAGCTAATATCCAGCTATTAGAATTTAAAGATTGATCTAGTTAATATCCAGCTATTAATTTAAAATATTTTTCAGATTGTTAAGCGTTTATGAATTTTCCTCACCAAGAAATAATGTTGATAGCTTAAACACAAGCACTGTAACTTTTCAGTTTCCAAAACCAAATATCAATGAAGTATAATCAAAGGAGAAAAGCTCAAGTTTATCTGTCAACCAGTTATTCTAGGTTTCTAATGCAATCCAGCAGACCACATGATTAATACCGTTACAGTTCCCACTACAAATTGGAACTTTGTGATTGTCATTGGGAAGGGATATGCATTCATAACCTCCAAAATGTAGGATGAATTGAAAAATGGATTCTCGTGGTTACTAGAGAATTACGCCTCAGTATTAAAATGTTTTTCAATTATTTAAAAAATGCTGAAACTAAAGACATTAGAAATCAATGAGGTTTCTCTTCATTCATAAACAAAATACAAGAAGAGGAATGAGGCTTCTCTTCATTCAGAAAAAAAATACAAGAGGAAGTAGCAAGGATAATTTTAGAAATAATGAAGATATTGTCATATGAGTTTTGCATTTGTACCACAGACTAATAAAATTAATATCATAAAAAGAATAACACTTGCACCAATATACTCACACTTTATACAAGTCCTATTAAATAAAGCCTCCATCATGAAGCCATATAAAAATAGATACCTTCTCATTGATGGTACTGTTATAGCTGAAGAAATGGAAAGAGCTGCCATGGTCGGTAAACTTAAATGTGACCTAAAAATAGGTAAAATAGATTGTAAGATATGAAGACAACCTTCACTTTTTCTATCTACATAATCTCACCACCTTTCACCTGCATGGAAAAAAAACTAAAAATTCAATCAACAACTATTCATCTCAAACATTTATGATTTGCAGTCTCTACACAAACGTGATCTCCAGAACCAACATCACAAGACTCTATTTTGTCATTATTTTGTGTTATACAAACTGTATCAACAATGCTCCTATCAAACAAATATACATGATAAATTGAAATCAGGAAGAACAACAAAACCTTAACTTTAAAAAGAAATTATAGAGATAGGGCTCTCAAGTGGTCCTGGCCTGTCGTGTCCTAGAGTGTAGAATGCTGAAACAAATTCTGTATTTTTATGGTTAACATGCACTAAGGATTTCCTGTCCACCTTCTACCCTGCCACGTCGTTGAACAACTCCAGTGCCCCATGAGCCAGACGTGCGAATCTTGCTTAATATTTATTAGAAATATTATAAAACTGTTTGAAGAATACAAAGCTCTGCAATGTTGTAGACAACATTAATTGGATATTTTGAAATTCTCACACCTCTTAAATGCTACCTCCAAAATATATTTCAGTTAAAAAAATGCAACACGTAATGTCACTACAACCATCTGTTAAGGCCTTCTCCCAAAACAAGAGCCAACTTTTGACACCCTCTGCAAAAATGGTGACCCCGAGACATTGATTCTCGCCCTCTCCCTCTATATTCGGGTGTTCTCTTGCATAGGAATCTTCAAACCTTCCAATCTGGCCAACAGAAATCTGCCAACGTCTATATTGCATAGGCAACCCTTAAAGTTTAATCATCTTCTGCTCACAAAAATTAAAATAAAATGCAACATAGAGAAATGAAGCAATGTTATTGGATGAGGAAGAAATGTTTAATCACTGTTTAACGTTTTATCCTTCGCAATAGTTCTCTGCCATGGCAGGAACTAACAAGGGTGAACGATGTATTTACTATGAAGTTGGTAAGGGATACAAGGCTGCTCGGAAAGGAGAATTTCTCTAGAGGTTACTGATTTGATAAAAAACTTTGGTAGCTATTTCATTTAGTTCCCCACATTCACGTATATCAAAATACGTGCTTTGATGATTTTCCCTGGAAATTGCCTCGATATGTTGATGATAGAATCATCATGGTTGAACTGTGCAGGCATATTTGTGAAGTAAATAGATTAGATGTAGAGAAGCACAAAGCCGCTATTTCATTCCCATTTCATTGGGAATCTATACCTGTGCCACTTCCTTAAATGCCATCAATATGAGAAAATCTACCAACAAATATGGCATGGAGGATTATGAGGTTCTAAGAACCCATTTAGACCCAAATGATTATGTTAAGGGTAATTTATAGTTAGGGCTTGAGTACGCCACGTACCTTGTATTGCATATTTTTGGACTGACTGTATAGATGACCTGGATGTAAGGAGAAGGTCATGGTCATGTTTGAGCATTAACCAAATAAATGCATTCAATTTATAATATGATTTCCAAGGAATTATAGAAGATGGGTCAGATGTCATAGACCCAAAGTACTATGCTAAGGTGCAAGGCGCTCCTTTAGAACACATTAATTGGGATGCACTTGAATTAAATGATCTTGATATAAGGACAAGTCCAGTCCCAAGGACAAAACAAAAATGGATAGAAAGGGTGAGAGGAGGGGCTCAGGACACAACAACATCAGGTACTCCCTTAGCAACACCAAGCTCAACCACACCCTCTATTCAGGTAACCCCTACTCCCAACACCATTGTTATTGATTTATCTGGAATATTAGGAGGAAGAGGTGATGTAGAGACTTTGAAGAAGTCTTTTGAAGTTATTCCTACCTGTGGGACAAGACCCCTTACCAATATTAATCTCGTTACTGACAATGATTCCCTAGAGAAACCAGACAACATTCAACCAAGATAGACAAAGGATGCCCAACCAGAGAATACTCAAGTAGAACAAACAAGGCTCGGGGACCAAACTGGTCCAGACACAACAACATCTACACAACTGGGAGTAGAAAAGTGTAAAGGAGTGGAATTATATGCTCAACAATGGGTCAAAGGGAAAAGTAATTTTTGTTCTCAACCAAAACCATAAATCTTCTTGTGAAGAGAGTGCTTACCTTCTCCCCTAATGACTTAATGTCTATTTCTAAAGTATTACTAATCCCCACATGGTGACAAGAAAGAATTGAGAAAAAAATTATAAAGGAAACAAGTCTACCCTCCGAAGGATGCAATCACATAGCTCTTGGAACATACTCCTCCCCCTCCAAAGACCAAGAAAGTGAAAAGTATTGCCAAGCTAGTTGAAGATGAACATACATGACACATTGTCCTTGAGTTGGTGCACATGATGAAAAATAAGGAGCTTGACTCTACCATTGCAGATGATTACATGGTGATAAGGATCGACACTACAGGGAAAAATCATATACAAAAGTTATTGGGCTTGTGGGTGTCATCCCCACCGTGGTTTTTTCCCTCTTACAAGGGTTTCCGTGTGAAAATTACTGTGTTATGTGTGTAAAATTTGTGGATGCTTGTTATTACTATTTCATTCATACTTGCATCAGTTACTTACCATATAGGTTTGGAAAGAATTGCATTAGTTATTTATTTCAGTGGTTGAGTTAGTTCAAATATCTATTTGTATTGATTCACCCCCCCTCTTAGTCCCTATCATCCCCAACACTTGACAACATTCCCTTTATGAATTTCAGCTCCTTGATAGTGTATACAACATATCACTCTACTGATTTATAATAAATGTCTACTTGACTTTAATAATACCAACTTTCTCTTGACCATGTATATTTGCTTCTTTAAGTCCTGTAACTGTATCATTGTATATCCTTTCTTGATATAATCTTCATGATGCATGTACATTCTCTTTTTAATGATATGAAAGATGTTCCTGTAACTATTCTTTACCTCCAAATTGTGTACCTTTTCATATAGATAATTTTTCCCTCATTCAAGGATATGAAATTTCAAACTATGAACAATTTTCAAACTTTGAAACTTTTCATGACAAAAGCATAATGTTGATCATACCTATACTTTTAGTTTCCTTTTGGACTTCAGATTTTGTAAAAAGTATAATTTCTTTGTATTACTATAATTACATTGGCAACTTATGAAAACACATACCTTTGCCAAGCTGGAAACAACTTGCTCTGTAATACTTATTACTAGAACCTTTTAACCTTACTACATACTATTGTATGTTGAATCTAAAAAGTGCAACTTGATACCTCCTCTATGTACCTCATATCCTTTGGTATTTCTTCATGAAATAAAAAGAAAAAGAAAAGGTACTTTATGTATCAAACCATAAGGTTTCACACCAAAATAGTATGTCCCTTGGATAGTCTTTGTCTTCATCTATATCTACAATTGTGATGAATATTAAGTTAAAGGGTTTCATATCTTGAAAATATGTCCCTTTAATAACCAATTATATTTAGTGAAAACCAAAAGACAATCAAACTGATTTCAGAGCAAGTCGAGCATTTAACACCGAAAGTCAGTTACAACCTAGAAAAAGTGGATCTGACTTCCACATCAGATTTAACAGATATATTCTATTTATAGAGTTTTGATTTGTTTTAAAACCATTACTTAAGGGACAAGAAATATTATTGTAATTGTTTTAATCAGTCTAACTGATTAGAAACATACAGACTAGGAGATCAAGGTCAAGTTGTAAACTTTTGATCATAGAGTTAGTTTTGTAATACATGAAACTACATTAGGTCAATCTATCTTATAAATATATGTTGTAATCATTCAATTATGATGGATGAGATGATGAATGTATCCAACGAGCACATCTATGGATTAGACTAAGAGTTTCAAGAAGCAGAATAGAAAAAGATGAAATTGGTTATCAAGAACCAAAAACAAAGGCTACCGAGCAACAGAGGCTACCAAGAAACATAGGTATTAATCAATCACAATAGGTGATAAAATTATACATGTGATTTATAATGGATATGTAATCATCAATAGTTATATTGCATACACTCAGGTCAATGAGTATTTTTGTCTGCATTCTAACAAGTGTAGCAAATAGAAGAAATCCTTTCAAGGAAGGTGGATTTAACAATCCTATTGTAAATATCTTAACCGAGTGCACACTAAATAATGTTGCTAAAGCTCTTAACAGAGTAGACCTTAACCAGTCTCCACAGATACTCCTAACAGGGTAGATCATCAGAAGTGATCAAAATTGTAAGCCTTAACTGTCCCCTTCCAATCTGCAGATAGTGAATATTTTGTGGGTACATCCCCACCACAGTTTTTACCTTCTTACAGAGGTTTTCTGCATTATCATATCTTGTGTTATGATTCAATTACTTTCATGAGTGTTTACATGTTTGTTAAAGTTAAAGAATTAATATAACTTACACAAAGATAGTTTAGAACAGATGGTTGGCAATACAATTGATTACACAATGGATAAAGGTTAAAAGAGATAAAAAAATTAGAGGTACTGATTCACCCCTCCCCTCTCAGTACACACTTCCCATTATTTCCAACAATTGGTGTTAGAGCCTAGTTCTCTTATTTGGAAAGCTTAAAGACTTAAGAGAAAAGATCATACAATGGAGAAGTACATACTTGACAAGAGTATTGAGAATCATAAGCTAGAAATTCAGATCTTCTATGAGAAGTATAAAGAAGCTAGAATCAAGATGAGACAATTGTTAGATGAAAGAAAGATTATGGCATCTCATTGTAATGAAACATATTACCATGAGGAAGAGATACCATATTTATTTGAGTCTTCAGGATCAACAACTACCAAAGCATCAGACACATCAGAAGAAAGCATCACAAGCTTAAATAGAATCAATCAACATTTGGATGGACAAGTTAAATCTCTGCAAACCGGTCAAGAGACACAGATGGTAAGAATGATTGATGTCATGAACAATGCTAGACAAGCTGAGCAAGAAAAAACACTAGCTATTGATGATAGGAGGAAGATTACTGAAAAGATACAAGAAAAAGAGACAGAAATACAAAGAATAACATAACATCATCATGAGATCACAAATCATATTATTCTTATGAGTCAAGAGGCAAACAAAATGAATACAGAACTCATTGAAAGAATAGAAGCTATTAGTGAGCTAAGGGAATAAAATGAAAAACTGAAACAAGAACTCAAAATTCAACAACAACATAATGAAATTATCAAGAGAGCTGAAGAAAGCAATAAAATAATGGATGATTTTCTTGATGGACAACGAAGAGTCAACAACAACACCGGTCTAGGCTATACCAAGAATGGAGAATCACCTAATCAAGCTGATCCAAAGAATGCCTATGCAAATACAAGACCAAGAAAGCTGACATGCAATCACTATGGAAAGCAAGGCCACACATCAAATGTTTGCAGGAGAAAAATGAAAGGTATTCCTAAATCTACATCTTCATTCATAGGAATTTGTTATAAAGGTAACAAGAAAGGACATAAAGCATATGAATATAAATCTGAGGTGAAACAACCAAAGAAGGAAACCTACATGGACAAATACTATCCTACTTGCAAAATGCATGGGCACACAAATCTTGAAGGCTAGAAGAAGAAAAAGCAAGCATGGAAGCCTAAAGGTCAAGAAACTGCCTATCAACCAAAAAGAGTCGGTAATCAGTATATGGGATTACAACACTTGGGAAAATTGTACAACATGTGGAAGATATGGTCACATAGCTACAAAATATATGAGACAATGGACTAGAAAGTATAGAGGCTGGACTAACCCCAGAATGGCATGTTTACACTGTCATAAAGTCTGTCATCTAAAGAAAGACTGCAGAGACTGAATGACAGAGACTAGCACCTTTTCCAATGGAAACAACATTGAAGACATCAGGAAGATGAGAAACAAAATGTGGAGGAAAGCTACAAACACTGATGAAGCTGGACCAAGTAATGAAAATGGTGATACCTCATCCAATGGATCTGGTGACATCACCACCACCACCTAAGCAGAACAAGTAAGTATGGAACTGCATTATACTAAGATATATTTTGCATTAGTTCCATTATACATAGTTGAAATTCCAAATTAGCATGATAATAGATGCACTATGGTATTACTTGTTATGATTCTGTGAAAAATATCTCGTCGGTAAATACATACCGAAATGCATCGGTATACATTCAAAGCTGAGTTGCCTACACTAACCGAGAATGGTCAGTTAACATATAAAAGAAAAAGTTGCTAATGTAAACTGAGATTTGTCGATCATCATGTGAGTTGAAAAAGTTGTCTTCGCCATATACCAAAATACTTCGGTGAACGAAACAAGTTAAAATACTGCCTAAAACATCACGTTGTCACTGAAAGAGAAGTTAGTGTTTCACTTGATGACTCCATCTTCACACATCAAGAAGTGGTTGAGCATTAATTACTCAACTTAGGGCAAAGTCTATAAATAAATGACAGAAGGGTTTCATTCTTCACCAACAGCTCCAAGAAGATCATTACAACTATAGAGGTTAAAGTAAGTACCAAGCATAAACAAAGAACTTTGTTTACCATTTACAGAAAATCCCTAATTTCAGAAACAATGGCGACCACATCAAGAACCACGAAGATGAAGAGTGTTAAGAAGAACAAGGTCAATCTTATCAAGAACAATACCTGTGAGGAACCACATTATAAGATATGTCCAGAAGTTTCCTCACACCCAACAATGCTGGAGCATTTTCAAGAATACCAGCTAGGGTTTTGCTCGTCAAATATGTGTGAGAATACATACACTGCAAGATTGCAGAAATTGGCTACCTAGAGGTTGAGAAAGCTTTCAGGAAACTATTCAAAGATGATGGTACTATCAAAGAAGAACACAAACACATCAAATTTAAAGGACTCACAAATTCCCTATTGTTCCCAAAAGAATTTAAGACCGAGTGGATTTGATTAGTATTAAGCAGGATCCACGACAGAAAGCTATGGCTGGATGAGCCTATATAGATAACTAGGGATGTGATACATGCTGTCACTGGATACCCCATAACCGACAAGGTAAAGGCATTGAAGCACCCGCCTAAAGCTGAAATTGAGAAGAATACAAGAGCTACATGGGATGGAAGAGGACTAAGAGTATCCACCATCAATGATGATGAAATGAAATGTGGAGCATGTGTCTTAGGATACAAGTCCTTTCAGGCTAGCAAGCTAAACAACATTGCATCCGGAGTAGTGGATACGACTTACAAGATTGTGAAGAAAGGAACTCAATTGGATCTGTCAAAACTTCTACTCAAGAAGTTGGAAGAGAACATGAAGACCATAAGGACTGCAAAGTAAAATTCATGTAAGTTTGGTTCTCTGATATTGTGCATATTCTTTTATTTCCAAGAATATTTTCCATCTATAGGAAATGTGCAATGGGACACAAAAATACCAGTGACCATTCAGATTAGTGAGTTTATAAAATCACTAGGAGATCATTTTGAGTCAGTAATGGATGAATACTTTGTTGGATTCAAGGATAGAATGCAACAGAGAGTAAGGATCCTAGAACAACTAATTGAAAAATTCAAGACTGATATATATTTCATGGTAGACACTAACTACACATATATCAAGCCAGCTGTACCAAGGACAAATTGGCTATCTCCACTTGACTATGAAGTGAATATAGATCAAGCATCTAATGCAATTGAGGCACTGATCAATGAGCCATTAGATAAAACACAACCCAAGTTTGACACTTATGAAGAAGCCAAAGAAAGGATCAAAATTGGCTTGGTGTAAATAAGGTTGATAGAAAGAAATACAAGATGGTCAAGAACTTGAAGAAAATCCTATTAGTAATAGAAGAGGAAAAAATTGAGTAGATAGAAGAAACTGAGGGTCAATCACCTGTCAGTGAAGATGAAAAGGAGAGTGACTCAGATTCAACATAATCAGACATACTACTACCTCCACTAGCTAAGAAGCCAAGGAATACTGTTGCATCCAGGACAAGGAATCAGACAACAAAGGATGCAAGCCCTTCATTAGTTAAGAAAGGTCAAGTAAGGACCTACAAAAGAACACCTCCAACTAAAAAGACCAAAAAACCAAAGAGGAGAAGGAAACTAATCCTAAACAAGGAAGACAAAGAGGACATAGATGAATCTGTCCTAACAGAAAAGACAAAGATTCTTGAAACTATTGATGAGATATGTGAGTCTATTGCAAGAAGAGGTGGCCTAACCGACACCAAGGTAAGAAAGTGGCTAACATTAGAGCCTGATCATCAGAACAAAGTTGAGGAAGCATTGATAAAAGCAATGATAAACTTCAAATATGTACCAGTACAATTTGATGACAAAATGCCACAAGAACTACATGATAGATTATCTGCTAGATGGACTTATGCATTAAAGAATGAAAAGGAGATAAGAGAAAGAGTCCTAGTTTCTCTTATGCCTCTTGAATAAAAAAATGGAAGAAATCTAGGAGATAATGGAGAAATATACAAAGGAATTATCACCAAAGATGAGAGCTTACAAAATTCTATAGGGAAAGCTTATTAAGATAGAGAAGGATAGTAACAAAATTTGGAGTAAAATACTCAATCGACCTACTGAGGAGACAAGCCCCGAGAGAAAATTACATGACTCTATGGCTAAACCTATCCCATAGAACATATTGATAAATGAAATAGAGGATGTCACAATAGTAGAACTAGACAAGGAAGAATTGGACACTACAGGCAAAAAGAATATGGATGTTGCAGATGAGGCATGGATGGAAAATACTATGGACAACACCGTGGACAATACTATAATTGACATCACCGATGATCCTCCAGATGAAATTTAGAAAGATGAAGATGTCACTTTTGTCAAAGACCTACAATTGATGCTGTACAAGTACACATACCTGGCCAGATGCCACTATTGATTCAAGCAATCAATATTGTCTCACAAAAGGAGAAGACCCCCGAGACCGATGTAAGCATACCTGAGGATAAGGGTAATGATGAGCAAAAAGATACATCTGATGAAAAGAAGGACACAATCGATGAACAAAATGTCATTGATGGAGAACAAAAAGATGGAGATACCACCGAAAAGGATGCATAGATGAAAGATGCTAATGAAGTGCAAAAAGAGAAAGATGAGCAAGAAAAGACAGTTAATACCACTCCAAAGAACAAAGAAGGAGATGTTGCAGAAACACCGAAGGTTGATAAGGAGACATCCTCAGACAACTGAAAAGCAAACACCGAGCAGCAAGAGAAAGGTACAATACCTCAGAAGCCATCTAGTAACACATCAGACCAAGCAGAGAAATTGGCTATGGTACTACATACAGGTGGATCACAGAAGAAGAAGAAGAAAACAAAGAAGAACAAGTTGGAAGTCACATTAGATGAAATTATTGAAATACCAAAATGTGACCCAACTACATTAGATTTTGAAGCACTCCAAGAATATGGAGAAATCTATCAAAGGAAAGCTTTGCAGGAAAATCTTAAGAAATAACACTGAGATTCATTGGTACTGGAGAACGCAAGGGACATCTTGAGTCAGATTGTTCCCGAAATACATGTTGATCTCAATGCCCCCATTTTAAATCAAATTTCCATTCTCACCAAATCCATCACCACACAAAATATTGATGCAGAGAAGGCAATTGAGGAGCGAGCAGAGCAGAAATTTCAATACAAACTGACAGAAAAGATCAGCCAAGAAGTGGCAGAGAATAAGGTAAAGATTTCAGAGTTATCAGATCAATTAGACCCAATCATAATTGAAGTTGTTTCCTTAGTACAAAATCTATGCACTTTAGACAAGTTTACAAAGGAAGACAATGAAAAGATTGCAAAGATCAAATCCAATCTGAATGCAAGTGCAAAAAGTCTAACCACTGATGGAAATGCAATTAAATTGCATTATGAGAAGATCATATAGATCAAAAGGTTAAGACAAGAACTTTGGGAAGCAGAATCACAGTTCAGAGAGGAGGTTACAGAGATACAGTCTATACTATTACCAAACCTCACACTACTGCAACCCCACCTAATTTCAGCAAGGCAACTTATTGCCACCCCTGAGATGTTTGTAACAGACAACATCTACGATATGCATGCACTGATTACATTAGAGCATATGGATCTTGATCATTTAAAGGAGAAATGGGAGAAGATGATGGAGGAAATGCAATCCTCACACTCTCATATTTTTGATAAGCTATAGGTATACACCTTTGCCCTTACTATCAAAAAAGGGGGAAAAGAAAATATGATATGTGCAAAGATCAAAAAAGGGGAAAAGGAAATATGTACAGAGATAGAGCATATAGTAAATAAAGGGGGAAAGGATAAGGAAAATGATAATATAGCACAAAGGAGAAAATGATGAGATAGTGTACATTCATAGTATACTATACCAACATATGCATAGGGGGAATCATGAAATGACTAAGGTAAAATACAAGGTGTTCATACTATAAATTTTGGTAGTATTCTGCACATATCAGTTTTTGATACTAATGTCAAAGGGGGAGATTGATAAACATAAAGTTTTTCCATTAGTATGCAATGAGAAAACAAGTTGTTTAAACCATCAGTTACACTACACTGAGTCAAGTTTTTCAATGTAAACTGAAAAATCAAACCGAAGATGATAAAGTGGAACCCGACAGG
This sequence comes from Thuja plicata, assembly GCA_018584345.1. Lineage (NCBI taxonomy): Eukaryota > Viridiplantae > Streptophyta > Pinopsida > Cupressales > Cupressaceae > Thuja > Thuja plicata. The sequence goes on along the minus strand of MU228374.1, from coordinate 3,735,540 downwards.
AGTAAACCGACAGAGGAACCTGACGAGCAGAACACAATGCAAACTAATTTTAGAGAAAACCAAGCATCAGACACTGAAATTCAGTTATAACCCAGAAAAAGTGGATTTGACTTCCATGTCAGATAAAATAGATATATTCTATTTATAGAGTCTTGATTTGTTTTAAAGCCATTATTTAAGGGACAAGAAACATTATTGTAATTGTTTTAATCAGTCTAACTGATTAAAAACACACAGACTAGGAGATCAAGGTCAAGTTGTAAACCTTTGATCATAGAGTTAGTTTTGTAATACATGAAACTACATTAGGTCAATCTATCTTATAAATATATGTTGTAATCATTCAATTATGATGGATGAGATGATGAATGTTTCCAACAAGCACATCTATGGATCAAACTAAGAGTTTAAAGAAGTAAAACAACAAAAGATGAAATTGGTTATCAAGAACCAAGAATAGAGGCTACCGAGCAATAGAGGTATTAATCAATCACAATAGGTGATACAATTATACATGTGATTTGTAATGGATCTGTAATCAACAATAGTTAGATTGCATACACTCAGGTCAATGCATATTTTTGTTTGCATTCTAACAAGTGTAACAAATAGAAGAAATCCTTTCAAGGAAGGTAGATTTAACAATCCTATTGTAAATCTCTTAATCGAGTGTACACTAAACAGTGTTGCTAAAGCTCTTAACAGAGTAGACCTTAACTAGTCTCCACAGATACTCCTAATAGGGTAGATCATCAGAAGTGATCAAAATTGTAAGCCTTATTCGAACCCTTCCAATCTGCAGATAGTGAAGATTTTGTGGGTGCCATCCCCACTGCAATTTTTACCTTCTTACAGAGGTTTTCTGTGTTATCATATATTGCTTTATGAGTCAGTTACTTTCATGAATGTTTACATGTTTGTTAAAGTTAAAGAATTAATATAACTTACACAAAGATAGTTTAGAACAGATGGTTGACAATACAATTGATTACACAATGGATAAAGGTTAAAAGAGATAAATTTTTTAGAGGTACTGATTCACCCCTCCCCTCTTAGTACACGCCTCCCATTATTTCTGATAACTAGATTATGCGTACAAACTAGGGACATGACCTATTTCCTTTTTTACATTACATTGAAGGAGAGTGAATCCACTTGTATCAACCTCAAATCTATTTAAAAAGGATTAAAAAAAGGTGGGTCCAACAATCCTTGCTTGATTTGAAATGGACTATGCAAGTAATGAAATTTTGATGCTAGATCCAAGGCTAAAGGTGACAATTTAAGGGTTTTTGACATACACTACAAGTTACAAAACAAATATGCATACAATAGTTACACATCTAGAAAGAAGAGAAAAAAAGGAACCTATGTTTTAAATCTAATTTAAAATCAGGGGTTTAATGTTTCTGGGGGCACTCGTGACCCATAAATGCTAGATTTGGATGAAACTCATGTTTATGGGATCAAAATATTGCTTAGAACCTTCCCCAAACATTTCATTAAAACTATTCTAATCAATGGTGCTTGGGGCGCCCTTAACCTGGCTTCAATGGATCTACAAAATCTCAGTCTATAGATCCTTTTTTGCTTAATTTGATACAATTTTGTGTCTTCTAATCCTACCATTTGCACATGAAAAGGAAATAAATTGTTAAATTGATGGGAGATTGCCTAGGTCAAATCCTTGTTTTGGAATTAACCATGAAATTGAATTTAAATATGACTTAATTAAAATCAGGATCTAATGAAGTAGATGGTATATCTATAATTTAATTTCTTAAACATAATATTATACCTTCACGAGTCTCCCTTGTGTTGAAGTCTTCATGAAGATGTCGATGTTGACTTGAAGAGTTGACTTAAAATAGTTGGATGTCATCATGAATGCTCAAGATCTAAAACTTTACTTCTTTGCTTCAATGACTTAATGGTGTTTGGTTGCTTTCCTAATTTAATTTCATATTATGCGTGTATATATTGATTCTAATTGATGTATCTAATAAGGGGTTTTGGCTTGCTTTTATATCTCTCCTCATGAAATATGTTTGAATTTTCAAAAGTAGGCCGACACAAAAAAGAAATTATTCTCCCCACAATTTGACTATTGGAGGGTAGAAAATTGGGCCCTTTTTGGTGGGATAAGGTCACCTCAAGCACCCTTGACCAATACATTAGGGCTAGGTCAAGGACCAACAACCATAAGGTGCCAAAGTTTCCAAATTTGATTTGATGCAAGAATAATCAATTATGATCAGGCATGGAAGGTTAGAAATGCTAAAATGAGGCCTATGTGAGCATCAAATTGTATAGATATATAATTTATGATGCTACATTTAGCCCACACTTTAGTGGGATTATGAACCTGCATTCATACTATTGGTAAAGTAGAAAGTAGCCTTGAAAAACTTTCATCAAGGTATTGAAGAGGAAATAAACACCAAGTTCCCAAGGGAAATTGGATCTTATCAATCTAATATCAAGATAAAAGGATCAAAACATGAATTCAAAAGAGAAATAATGACTATGATAACCTAGTAGGTTATGCTTACTACGAGTCATATAAAGAATAAGTGCAAGGAGAGTCAAATAGTCTAGAAATTTGTAAAATTCTAGTCTACTCATAATAAAAAATCAATGCAAAAGATTACAAAGCAAAATACATAGTTTCCAAAGTAACCTAAAAAAAACTTGACTCCAAAATTTTTTTCATGGTGTGTGCACAAATCCTAACACAGGGTAGAGTGTATGCTCTCATGTTAAAGTAATTGCATACACCATATTGGATAATTTTTTTTAAGGTAGAATATGGGAATCCAAAAGACAAGTACATTGCCACACTGATATGCCCTCAAGTAAGGACAAAATAAAGGGAAATGGAGAACACTACAAAAATAGAGCACATAAGGGATCTACTAACTAGGATCAGTATGTGTATTTGACAAATCATGTATATCAAGTATAATTATAATGAATTGACATCGTATCCAAAAGGTAGTGGAATTATGAGCACAATAGAAGAAGAGAACATAAGTTGAACAAAAAAAAGTATTTTTGGATCAATATAGTAGAGACCAAAAAGAGAGATCTCAACACTTTGCATCATCCCCTTGTAGATAATATAAAATTAGATTTAAAAACTATAGTATTGTTAGTAATAACTGAGAGAGGGGGGGGGGGGGGTGGGAAC
>MU228374.1:3709629-3725333 GCA_018584345.1 Thuja plicata | reverse complement strand
GAGACTTGATGCTTCAATGGTTAAACTGAAACACTATGACCTATTTCTAATGCAACTTTGAATTGTAGATTTTCAGATCTATTTAAGTACAATACCTCTCTAATCAATGTATCAATTCAATTCCTTTTTCTCCACACTTTCTGCTTTGTGATACTGTGCTTCACTGTTCGTTGATGTCTGTAGAATTCTTTAGCTCTCCCTCAGCTTGATTGATTAGGACTGTATGAAGTTTATCCTTCACCAGTTTCTCTTCAACATCCTCTTTTAATTCACTCCCCTTCCATGTATCTGATGGCTTACATAAATGAATTATGCTTGTCTCTTATATAGACATGATATTCCTTAATTCATGATTCTTGGCGTGAAAAACAATCCAGCCAAATTGATTTACGACTTTAACTCCTGATTTATCTCGTAGTTATCTTCTTGCCAACTGTATAAATCTTCTTTAAATCAATTACTTAACTATGTTTGAATAAAACAAATAAAACAACCAGTTAAGTCTATCCTTAAGCTCTGCCAGCTAGATATTTTGTCATTTTCTGAACTCTCTGTTCTTTCGGTCAATTCTGCAGTTCATCGTCGGTGACAACTGCCAGTTCCGCCGATTTAACTCCAGTTAGCTTCAGGATCTCCATCCATCGATAAACTCTATTTTTAGTTCATTGGGAATCCTATGATTCTTCTTCATCAGGAAACACCATCTTCTACTTGTCGGGTATCACTGTGACCTTTTTCTCTGTCTTTACTGATGGTGTGCACTCCGTCGGTGTTGTCTGTCACTTAGTGAATACTTGACTTTTATGCATTGCTGAAAGCATAATCATTGTGCCATTGATTCTCTAAAGTCTTTGGGATTATGTACATGACCGTATAGATGATATCAAGTTGAAATCAATGAAAATACAAACCATTAACTATTTTAATGTCTTGCATCATCTTCAACTTAACATTATCAAACATTCAATCAGTTACATGTCATCATAGTACATGTATGAAATAACATAGATACAACATTTAGATGAATTGGGATACATATAGAGGAATTTAATGATGGGTTTGGTCCCCTTATTACCTTATTCTAATGAAGCAACAAGGGTCATCTAAAGAGAGATTAACATAACACAAAGAAATATCAACCACCACATCAAATGAGAAGCACATTACATACATGAAAAGACATAAAAGAATCTATTGCACAAGTGAATCTAGTAAAGCATGTCATCCACTTCTCAATCTTGTTTAATATCATTTAGGGATGGTGGATAAGATATAAGAGGAGAAACAACAAACACAATAGACATAACTACTATGAGTTCCAAACAAGGACCATGCTCTAATGATGAGTCACTTTGTTTTTCACTATGAGCTAGGATTTAGGCTTATGAAAATCTCAAAGAAAGCTCATGATTGATTTAAATAACCTCATACATATCATAAAAATCATTAGCATGAACATTGTTAGCATCAAAAAATTTATCATCCATATCATCATCTAAATTAACCGCAATAGGATATCTAATGTGAAATTAGAAATCATTTTGTTTCTACAATTTTAACTTTTTAAGATGATCTTCCTCCCCTGGAATAGGAAAAGGTTTTCCAAATGGGATCAAGTAAACATTTGGAATCTTAGAAGAGGAAATGGTTTGGGAAGCACGTTCATAGGGTTTGACATGAAATTTTTGTTGGCGCTCTCTCATACTATAATTTCTCTTGGTTTGGATAGAAACTTACAATGGTTTGGGATCAATCATCATAGCCTCCTTTTCTTCTATTGTAGAAAGAGGAACAAAAGGAACCTCACCAAGTTGAGAGGTGCAAGATGCTAGGTATTTGTAAGATATAGTAGGTGGGGAAACACATATACACCTAAGGAATGGAATGTTTAGGAACAAGTCAAGGTCTAGGATGAGGAGGTAGAATATCCTTAGGTTTATTCAAGGTCAATATGGTTTCATGTTTGAACTTTTGATAAGAAAAGAAAAGGACATATTATTAGGGTTTCAAAGGTTCAATTTTTTAAGGAAAAAAGAAGTCAAGGGTGAAGTTTACATGTATTTCTAATGGCTTATAAATACTATGATTGGTTGTGATAATACATCCATTATGAGGGAATATACGACAAATCTAGATGGTAGAAGGTATAAATTTCATGAAATTGAGTCAAGGATATCCCAACTTCGCATGGAGTTGTTTAGAGGTAGGGATAATGGAAAAGGTAATATAAAATAACTTAGTACTAAACTCAATGGGAAGAGTGATAGTCTATGGTAGGACACGTAAAACCATCATGCACCTTAATCATAACATTGGATTTATCACATGCATCTTGATGTCTTGGTTACAGAAAAATATTTTCTCCAGTAATAAAATTCACCATACATACTCCTTGCGAGAGATTTAATTTAATTTTCATAGTAGTATATAGGGGTCCATCGAGTACCTTAATAATTTCCCTTGAATCAAAGGAAATAAAAGGTTAAGGCTTAGGTTTAGGTTTAGGTTTAGGTTTCTCAATAAGTTTCACAACATTGTTGGACTCATCATACATGTCATCAACATTTATGTTATTAGGCTCATTAGGATCGACAACATTGGTGGAATGAGAAGGAAAGGGGTTGGAAAGGATCTGTAAAGTTTGATTATGGGGTGTTGCAGATTTGTTTCCTTTATCATCCACACCCTCCATAGTTATAACATTGGAATCAATAAGGTCTTGGAAATATGTTTCGATCTAAAGGGCTTCTCTAGATGATGGAAAATTGGATGAAGGTGTTGGAAAAAGGATTTAGGATCAAAGGAATTTGGAAATTGTTTTAAAGTATCTATTGGTTTAATGGGAGGAAGCTTCATCACATTAGCATTAATCAATTTAAGCACGATACTATGTAATGATTTAGAAAGAGGGGTAAAATTATAACATGTAAAGATTGATAATAAAGGGAACACACTTGATATTATGGTTGCCACTTGTGTATCAATATGTTTTAAAAATTTATTATTGGTTATGATAAAACCTTTGTTTTGGTTTTTAAACTTTTGAAATAATTTTTGAGAACCATAATTATTATCAACTAGAGCCATTGATGGAGCTGATTCAAAATTTCTCACTTGAACCTGATAATGAATCACTACACACAATTGTGTAATATATGTAAGCTTAGAAAACAAAAGCTTATATCTAATATGATTTTACAAATTAGTAATGAAAATTCTTTTAACATCATCATAAAGCACAAGATAAGCAATTTGTGAATGTACTTGTTTATATCTATCAATAAAAATAATCACTTTTTCTTTAACTCCTTGTTTATAATGTATCAAATTACTTAAAGTAATTTTAGGACCAATGTTATTATAATTTTTTTGTATGAATGCATTAGCTAATTTTTTAAAACAATCAATAGAATAAGGAGGAAAAGAACAATACCATTTCAATTCTTAATCTCTAAAAGTGTGACCAAACAATTTATTCATGAGTCTACGATCATTTGAAAAATCACTACACAAAGTTTGGAATATTTTCATATTAGTCAAGTGACCACCTTTTAAATTGTATAACTCCATTTGGGGAATATCATATATCAAGGGATAATATCATGGAAAATACCATGGGAAAGTGGACTAGATATATCACATGTGAGAGTATTGAACTTGGATTGGGTTACTGAAGCCAATTATTGATGTAATGATGTGTAATGTAGAAAATGGTGAGCAATACTAAAAAGGTAGACCACTCACCAAATTTAACACACATTAGAATACCAAAATCCCCAAAAAGAAAATCCAATTAGCACAAATGAGAGAGCAAGGGTGAAAATTTGTGATCTACACAATGTTGGATTTTGGCGGTTCCTTATGATAAAGATGATTATTGATATGTAAAATTGATAAATGACCAGGAAAAGAAAATGCAATAAGAGAAATGAACTTATATTGATCTAGGAGAGAACAAATGAATTTTAGAATTGAGTTTTACTGTCGCAAAGCTGTCAGGAACAAAAACTATTCTAGATCTGGAACCTTGGTGCCTGTATCTTCCTACTGTGAAATTAAAATATTCCTAGGACTATGCCAACTCAAGTTTGCCTAGTCCAAGAAATTCAAAATTGTCTTGGAGAATCCAAATCTAATGAATTCTATAGAGGATCAGTCATTGGTTCTGCAACTCTAAAATTCCAGATCTGAAATTGTGCCACTTGTTCCTGTACATAGAAAAGAAGGAGAAATTGTTTTGGGAAGGGGCTTTCCTTGGTCAAGCCCCTATATAGGAATTTACCTTAAAATGAAATAGATGTAATTAAAAGAATGCTGTCATGTAGCAGAGATTAGATCTAAACAATATAGTATATCATACCATGTAGATGCATTTGTCCTTAGAATGTAATCAAGTATATTGATGCAATAGCTTTTGACACAACATAAAAACCAAAAGGAAATCATGTAAGACCTCATGTAGTAGATGTTGTAATTTGCCTCAATTAAGAAGAGAGAGAAAGATGAAGAATTGATGGATGAATATATATCTCCTTCCTTGATGTCAAAATCCTTTTCTTTTCCTCCAATAGGGAAAATAGCTAGATCTATGGAAGGAAATGCCTTGAATACACGATGATAGAATGAAGACTTGAAATACTTGATGGATTCCTTGCACTTGAACACTTGAATATTTTGAATACACAAATAGGTTACTTTTAATGCTTGCATGAACATGATATATGAAAATGAGGGGAAGAGGTCACCTTTTATACACATTTTGGGGCTCAGATTTGACAAGGCCGACCTTGATTAAGCACCTAGCGGAAACAACCCCACATTGAGCCCAAAACCCACTAAATGAAAAACTCCTAGGACAAGGTCAACCTAAGTCAGCCTAGTCCAGGAATAATTTTGCAAAGTTTTCTTGGGACCTTGGATTGTATGCTAAGAGGGGGATATGAAAGCCTTAGTTTTTTGGGAAATCAAGGCAAATCTCGAGATGTAAAATGCATGAAAAAGGACCTAGGAGGGAAATAAATTATGAATGGATGAAAAATGCATAAAAATTAGAGCCAACCTTGAGTTTGAAGAAGGAGGAGGATCTATATCTGATTAATTATGTATTTAGGTGCAATATGAGGTCCTACCATAAAAAACACACTAAAGTGGGCTCAAAATGGTATGAAAATGAGCATAAATTAGGTGCTTACTTTTTAGGAGGGTACATTTAGCCCCCACTTTAACATGCATATGAGAAAAAATCATGCTCATGGTAAAGGAAGAGAAAGAAGAATGAACAAGATGAAAGAGAGAGAGATGATATGTGAATTAAAAAGAGACAAGACATCACTAAGTTTAAGGATGTAAGCCCCCAAACCAAGGATCTTAACTCCACACACAGTCACGAGGGTGAAAAAATCAAAATAAAAAAGAAAAAAGAAAAAGAAAAGAACAAAGACACAAAAGGACTAAAACAAAACTCAAAATCAACTAGTGAAGGAGACATCAACCAAAAATGTCGCATCCACTAATATCATGTTTGGAAAGCTATTGTAGGAGCATAAGTGATCACATAGGAAGAAAAAGTGTATCACCAAAGATGATACCAACTCCATGGCCTAACCTACTAGCACAACCATGAGAGAGAATAGAGAAAGAGAGAACATGAATCCAATAGACTATAAAATTATGTTATTCTTAGGTGATCCATGGGGAGAGAAGAGAGAGGAAGGAGAATTAATAATCTAGCAAATTTTGTTATGCTAGTCAATTCTACCTTGAAAAATTTGCGCACAGAGCGACTTGTGGGGATCATTCTTATGGAAACCATCATCTCCATGTAGATCCATGTCTAGGGATTAGTCTTATAGAAAGTCAGTATGAATCCATGTTTAGGGATTAGTCTTGTGGAAATTCTATAGGAATCCATGTATAGGGATTAGTCTTAGAAATTATGTATGAATCCATGTTCAAGGATTAGTATTTATGGAAATATCCATGTGAATTCATGTTTTGCGATTAATTTATGGATTAATATAATGTACAAGGGAGGATATATGTATGCCCACTTCATTATGATGGAAACATAGGAGATAACATAAGGAAGAGAATCAAAGATACCTACTTCCAACAAGGAGATATCATTAAATCAACATTGTATGCCATGAACTTAGATAAGAGTGTTCAACCCTTATGAGCTAAGAAAATAAATAATTGTGAAAGGATATTCTGCTTGTGGGAAGAGACCATTGAAAGGAAGAGATAATTTCCACAAGACATCTACCTTTAAGATGAGTTCTTGAACAAAGATAACATCTTCAAGACAAATAGGGGGAGGAGAACACAAATGCACCCATTTATCCCCTGTCATCAGGTGAAATGGGGATTCTTGAAGGATGACAAACTTTGAAACACATAGTAAGGGAAATTATTTATAATGAACATAGTTTTTAAAATAAAGAAGAGGTTGTGATCAAGCATGCACACCTCTTGTATAAGAGAGATTCCCAAATCAAAACTATCAATTCTTTATAAGAAAAATGTCACATGATAAAATATGCCATTGTACTAAGGAAAGTAGACCCTTAGACAAGAGAGATTTTTTTTTCAAGAAACATTTCCCCCAAAGCATGAAGGAAACAAAAAACATATAATACACCATTAATGATAGCTACTTCATAATAGATATACAATTCCAAGCAAAATAAGCTGCAAATTAGAGAAAATTCCAAATTTAAAATAGACATATATGCTAGAAAATACATCACATATAAAGTAAGAAAGTCATCAAGGAAAGAAATGAAATGATGATATAGATGATTATAAGTGATAAACATGCCCTTTGAGGCATGAAAAGGATTTTAAGCAAAGATGTTAGGATCTTGTGTGAAACAAAGTATCTCATGCCAAAAAAAAGGATGTACCATCATAATATTAAATCCATAGAGATGAAAATAAGAGAGAGAGGATGCCACATTATGTCTACTCAGTGGTAAAACCAAATTATACAAGATATACACTTCCAAGTAAGGAAGAGATTGTAAGGAGGACTTTAATCTTGTGAAGGAGAAATATCCTATAACAATAATTCCATATACGAGAGAATATCATAGTACAAAAGAGATGATTAACAAAGAGATATAATGGATCCTTGAAAGGAGAAAAAAAAGAATAACCCACTATAAGCCCTAAGTGATAGATATTTTATAATAAATATGTAATTTCAAGAAATCATAAGGTTGTAACTTGGGATGTAAATCTCTTGAAAAAGAGAAGATCCTTACGTAAAACAAAAAATATATGCAAGAGAGGACATCATACTATAAAATATGCAAGCTTCACAAAGGATATTGGATGTATTGGATAGGAAGATAAAAAGAGGAAGGACACACTATTATCTCTAAGTGGTTTCCATTTATAATAGATATGTGTTTTCAAGAAAGCATAAGGTTTCAACTCAGGATGTCAACCTCCTAAAAAAAAGAATATCCTTATGTAAAACAACAAATGTATGCAAGAAAGAATGTCATCTTATAAAATAAACAAGTAATAAAAGAAAGAAAATGAATCCTTGGAGATAGATAAGAGAATTAAATAGGACCCTTTCCCTCTATTGGTACTCTCTTTTTGAGATTACCATTTTCAAATTTTTGTAGAGATGTCCATGTTCAACCACATAAAAACTAGTTCATAGTGGGTCCTTTGGCTTCATTTCCAGGTTCACACCTTGCTGAGGGTTGGTGGGAGTTGTCTTAGAATGCCTTGGGTCCTCTGTGTTCCCTTACAATTGGTGGAAGTGAGTAGAGTTCATGACGTCTTCTCTGCCTGGTTTATTTTTAAAGAAATGCTTTAAGGCATTTGTCCCACATTGGTCGTGCTGGGGAGTTACTTAGTATTTTTAACCCCCAACATGAAATAGTTAAGTGTTGAAAGGCATGCACCTTTTGGAAGATGAATTGATGGAGCGCATGGTTAGTGGTAGTTAGCTGGCGGTTAGTGAAGGGTATTTTGGTGGGCCCATGGTTAGGTTGAAGGATAGGTGGCGCGTCTGCACAATCCTACTAAGAGATTGATTAGGAGAGAGAAATAACCCAGGAATGTGATATTGTGACATGTGTCATGACAAAGATGAGGAAGGTGAGAGGAAGTAAGAAGGCCCATGAGGCTAGGTGGAAATTTCTTGCTATTCTACCAAGAACGGTGACATAGGAGAAAAGCAGCCCGAGATCATGAGGATGTGACATGTGGTAGGGCCAACCAAAGTGGATAGGTGATGTCACATATGCAGCAGGATAGAAGGTAGTGCCGACATGAAAGAGGTGGTGAAAAAGTGGTTTCCAAGACCAATAAATGCCTTCCATGTGGAGGTCAATGAAGGGCTAACCAGGCTCAAGTTACCCTTTTACTTGGTGCCCAGGTGTTTTAAGTGAGGATCAATGACTTAGTTTTAAAATGGGATTTGTTTTTAAATGTGAGCCATTGGATGTTGTTGGCGTGCCAAGGTGATCATTAAGGGGGGTTGCATTTGAATTTCTTATGCTTCTTAGGGTTTTTATGGCTGTGACTCTATTTTACAAGTTACAGAGAGGTGGATGGATAAGCTCAGATGTCTGGGTTGACATAATGGCTTTCAGGTAGTGTGGTGGATTTTAGATCTTTTGGATAGCTCGGGTCACATTTATATTTTTATTTGGTGGGATTGGTTTTTCTTCTAAGTGATAGATACTTTGAAGCCCTAACTGGTTTTTTGGTGATCCTTATCCATTCTGATGACAAGTGGTTTTCTTCCTAAGACTTTGGTGGTCATTTAGGGTTTATTGGAGGGACATATGTCAATTTTAATCTTTAGGATTTCTCTCCTTTATATCCTAATATTTTCTTTGTTGTAAATGTTCCAAATTTTTGTACAAGAAGTAGGTTCCAAAATTTTGTAAGAGGAGGTTCCAAGTGTGGTTCTAATTCTGGAAATATTCTCTATTTTTCCTGTACATAGAAGGTGTTCTTAGGCTTATGGTTGCAAATACGACTGCACTTTGTAATAGTTTGTTTTATGAATGAGAATTTCAACAATTTGGGTGTAAATGAGTTGTCATTAAGTTGTCTCCATTTTGGTGATTTTAAGTTGTATGAATTGATGCATCAAGGGTGTTTCAGTTTTATTCATTTTAGACCCCTTGTAGTGGAGTTGTATGTTAATTTATCAGATATATAACAATGATTTGGATTTTTGTTTTCAAATATGTATGAGCTTGAATATTAAGGATATTCCAGTTTGTCTTTCAGTGTTTTGTTGATTAATGAAGTATCTATTCCAAGGTCTCTTCTAAAGGAAGAGTTAAATGATTTGAGTGGATATTTGCATGTTTGAGTACATAAGTGAATTCACAAGTAGAACCTAATGATGATATAAGATGAAATGTCAATGTAAGGCATTAGACATATCAGACCGTGTTTTTTTCTTTGTTGTTCATAATCTTTCTTTTGCAGTTTCATGCTTGACTCTGTTGCCCATTGAATAAGGCACTAATCTATGAGGGGCTTGGGATATTTATAGGGATACATTAATCCATAAAATCAAAATCTATTCCCCTTTCATTTTGGTAGGAGAGGAGTTGTTAGGTCTAGTTCTCAAGCATACTTAGTGCAAGAGGGATGTTGCACAAGTTTTGGTAGACTTTGAGGTATTCATTACTTATAGGTTTGATAACTATCCACAATTATATGTCTACAAGATGTTGTATGTAAAAGGGTTCATGTATGTGCAAATTAGGTATACCCACTTGAGTGATGTGGAGCTCAAAGTGAAGAAGGTCTAGGTACCTTGTTATTGTTGGATTTTATTGTCTTTGGTCTGTTGATGGTGCTGAGTATTTGTCTTAGGTCTCAAATCCCCAAATTTGAATCTCATACTATCACCTAGGAAAGGAGGTAGCAAGAACAATACCCAACACCCTCCAAGTGAGGAGACAAGGAAAACCGACCATTATTTTTCTCACAAATTATGTTTGTACCTAAAATTGCATCACCCTAAATGATAACGATCCTACAAAGGATAGGCTTATCAATGTCACATAGTGAGGATCAACAAAATAGTAATTTAGTTATTATGTAGAATGCTCATGAAAAAGGTTCCATTCATTGTTGCAAGTAATTTTAATCATACCACAATCAATGAATTCTTGAATTTTTCACTTCAAATCATAATATTCATTAGTCTTATGACCATGAATTTGATGAAACATACAAATGGAAGAATTTTCCTTTTTGTGTCTGCTATTTTTGCACTTGTTTCTCAAAGTAAGAGTGATTAAGTTGTCTTTAAGAAGCTAAAAAAAAATAGTCTCTTGTTAGTAGGATAAATTATGAGAAAAATGTATAGATTGATTAGGAAAATGTAAAGGTTGGAAACCTAAAGTGTCTTTTGAAAAACAATGATCATCAAGAAGATTTGATGTATCAGTAAGATAAGAGTATATTTTGGGTGGAATGAGATTAAAATCTAAAGAGGACCAATCAATATTCACACATTCATGAAATGGAGTTGTTTGATTCTCAAATTCAAGGGTCTTATTCTTGCTATGGAATATTGGTGTGAAATCTAAGGTTCCCCAATCATCATCTTGAAGAGTTGACGATCCACCTATTTTTACTAGAGCAAGAAGTGAAGAAGGAAATGGAGATTGAATAGAGTCAATTTGATTATGATCTTTATGTTCTAAAGTAGGGTCTATGGAAATAAAGGCATCAAGGATATTATCCTCTTGAGTTTTGTTGTAGATGTATGGTATTGCATGATAATCGAGTTCCAAAGCACCTTGTAAACCAATCCCTGATTTGTTTTGAGAGGTATCTTGAATGCTATTGAATTGACTGGGCTCATTAATTTCAAAGGATTCATTAGGAAACGAAAAAGAACCAATGATGTTATCCTCTAATTCTAAGGTATGTTTAGGAGAAGGAAAAACATAGATCATCAAGGCCTCATCTATATAAGGAATGTCAATGAAACTCACAAGAAGTGGTTTATCATTATGAGAAATAGTCATATAGTCATCCTCTTGTACCAAATGATCCTTATAAGGAAGAGACATTTTAGAAGAAAGATCATCATTGTTATTGAAGGACTCTTTTGTAAGAGGGAGATCTTTACAAGGAATGGTGGTAATCACAATGTTCTTAGGGTTGGGATCAATTTTGGGAGGGTGAACATTATAGGAAGGAAGAACTAAATTGTCATCATATACATGAAATGGAACATCTTGAAGAGAATGAATAAAAATAAAAATTGAACAAACAAATGAAGAGAACAATCCCATTCAAAATGAAATACAATAACTATGGATAAAATTATTTTGTTTTTTTATTGATTGTTTAGAAAACATGCAATGAAATGCAATGTAATATATGAATGAACTAGATCTATAATTGTTTTTTGTCTTTTTCACAATGAAAATATATTAAATGAAACAATGCAATTGAGTAAATAAAATCTAAACACCAAATGAAAGGTAGAATCTAGAGATCTAGATGCATACAATGTAACAAAATAGTGACAACACAATGCATACAAAGTAAATCTAAATGAAAAAGGGGATCTAACATCAAAATCAAAATGGAAATATTATAAGTCAGGCTCACAAAAATGTAATGTATAAATTGGTGAGCAATACTAAAAAGGTATATCACTCACGAAATTCAACATACATTGGAATAACAAACTCCCAACAAAGCGAATACGATTAACACAACCAAGAGAGCAAGTGTGCATATTTGTGATCTACACAATGTGGGGTTTTGGTGGTTCCTTATGATAAAGATGATTAATAATATGTAAAACTGATAAATTACTAGGAAAAGAAAATGCAATAAGAGAAATGAAATTATCTTGATATAGGAGAGATCAAATGACTTTCATATCTGAGTTTTACCATCGCAAAGTTGTCAGGAACATAAACTATTCTGGATCTGGAATATTGGTGCCTGTATCTTCTGACTATGAAAATTATAGATTCCCAGTACTATGCCAACTCAAGTTGGCCTAGTCCAAGAAATTTGGCCTTGTATTGGAGACTCAAAATCTAATGAATTATGTAGAAGATAAGTCAATGGTTCTGTAACTTTGAAATTCTGGATCCGAAACTCTTACACATGTTCCTACACATAAAAAGAAGGAGAATTTTTTGTGGGAAGGGAATTGCCTTGGTTAAGCCATTGTATAGGAATTAACTTTAAAATGAAATAGATATAATTGAAAGAATGCTATCATGTAGAAAAGATTAGATCTAAACAATAGAGTATATCATACCATGTAGATGCATTTTTCCTTAGAATGTGATAAAGTATGTTTATGCAATAGATTTTGACTCAGCAGAAAAACCAAAAGGAAATCATGTAAGACAAAACCTCATGTAGTAGATGTTGTAATTAGCCTCAATGAAGAAGAGAGAAAGAAGAAGACTTGATGGATGAATGTAGATCTCCTTCCTTGATGTCAAACTCCTTTGCTTTGCCTCCAATAGGGAAAATAACTAGATCTATGGAAGGAAATTCCTTGAATACATAATGATGGAATGAAGGCTTTAAATTATTGATGGCTTACTTGCACTTGAACACTTGAATGTCTTGAATGCACAAATATCTTGCTTGATAATGCTTGCATGAATATGAGATATGAAGATGAGGGGAAGAGGTCACATTTTATATACATTTTGGGGCTCATAAATCACAAGGCAAGCCCTGATTAAGCACCTAGGAGAAATAACTCCGCATAGGGCCCAAAGCCCACTTAATGAAAAACCCCTAGGATTAGGCCGGCCTAAGTTGGCCTAGTCTAACCAAACTTTTTCAAAGTTTTCCTGGGACCTAGGGTTGTGTGCTAAGAGGGGGATATGAAATCCTTAGTTTTTTGAGAAATTAGGGTGAATCTTGAGATGTAAAATGCATGAAAAAGTACCTAAGAGGGATGAATTATGAATGGATGGAAAATGCATAGAAATTAGAGCCAACCTCAATTTTGGAGGAGGACCTATATCTGAATTAATTATGCATTTAGGTGCAATATGAGGTCCTACCATAAAAAAAACACTAAAGTGGGCTAAAAATGGTCCCAAAATGAGCAAAAAATAGGTGCTTAATTTTTAGGATGGTACAAGATGAAACACTTTTAGCTAATCATTCATGCGGATTTGATAGATGAATTGGTGTTGGACATGTTTGATTGTGAAGGAGGTGCAAAATGGTGATAGGTTGGTGGAGAATTTGAGTAGGAAGGTGCAACATTATGATAAGTAGGTAAAGGAGATGGTAGGGAAAAAATGGAGGCTAATGAAAGGAGGTATGTAGTAGTGTTGATTGATAAAATTTTGTGTAGAGGTAGCCAAAATAGGAAATATATATGTAAAAACATTATGCAACAATGTAGGTATAGGAATGGAATGCTCAACTTGATTTATAGGATTCAAAAAGTTAGGGGCTTCAAAAACGCTTTTCATAGGCATAACATTAGTATCAACAATATGAGAAATTCCATAAGACACTTCCACACTATCTACATCATTTTGAATTTATCCTCAATACCTTAATCAAGGGGATTACTTCTCTATTTGAGTATTTTTTACCCATCCATTATGAATCTTATCCAAATCATGAGAAAGCTTTCCCAATTAATCATTTAAAGCTTGGATTAAGGCGTCATGATCCTCATCATGAGAAATGTGGGAAGGATGGTTCTCCACAATGTTAGGTCTGTCATGTGTAATACTAGAGGCTTCACCTAAGTTCCCATAGAATATGCCTGATTTAGGATCTATTCCCTTGGAATTAAACTTGGTTTTCCATAAGTATATATCTTCTTCTCAAGGGGATATTATATGTAGGAATAAGGGTCACAAAACTCATGCAAAAATCTAAAAGGAGTGATTAAACAATGCAATTTCCCAATAGATTGATCAATTAACCATTGTATGAATGAAATATGATTGAAAATTTAAATAAAATTAGTACAGATAAATCATATCTAAAAATTTAAATTATAAGTAAGCATATGACATGCTAGGTTCACCAAAATGTAATGTTGGAGAAGGACATGAGTAGCTTCACTAGCTTGTCCATACAAACTAGGAGCAATAGCTATTTCCCTCTTCACGTTAAATTGAAGGAGAGTGAATCCAATTTGTTCAACCTCAAATATAATTGAAAGGGATTGAGAAAAATTTGGGTCCAATGGTCCTTTTTTAGTTAAAATGGACTATGCCAGGAATGTAAGTTTGATGCTAGATATAGGGATACAAATTATAATTTAAGGGATTTTGACATACATTACAAGTTACAGAATGATATTTAGATAAAAAAATACAGATCTAGAAATAATAGACAAAAAATAACCTATTTATGAAGCTAGAGCCAAAATCAGGATCTTAATGACACTTGGGGTGCCCTTGACCCAAAAATGTTAGATCTAGATGAGAATTCTTTTTTTAAAAATTAGAATGCTACTCAAAAATTCCTCAAAATTTTATTAAAAAATGTTTTGATAATGTTTCTTGGGGTTTCCTTAACCCAAATTTTCTATATTTATAAAATCTTAGTCTACAAGTCTCTATCTACTCTGTATAATTCCAAAGTTGTGTCTTTTGATCCTACCACCTATACATACAAAAGAAATCAATTGTTGGGTTGATGGGGGTTTGCTTAGGTCAAACCTCAATTTTGGAATTATACCATCTTAAATTAGAATCACTTGTGTTATTTGAAATTTAATGATTATTTAGCACCTTCATTAGTGTATTTGCATTTTAGATACTTTATAAGCGCATGTAGCTCATTTCCTCTTTTCGCTTAGATAAAATCAAGGCAGGATCTGATAAATCCTCATTTATTTCTCTCTCATTATTGTGAAATAGTCGATTTAGGACCTAACCTCTATGCATCCTCCTTTAATTTTCCTCCAAGGCCCTTTTTTTTCTTTTAATTCACATTTTCTCGCTTATCTATTTGTTCCTCTCTGAATCCCTTTTCACCATCAATACCTCTCAGGATCTGGAGGTTTTTATCTTAAGTTTTTCACCCTCAGGTATAGGTAAACCTTAACCTATACCTTGGGTTTTGAATTTTGATTAGCTCCTGGGCCCGATGCAGGGTACTTTCCTTTCCCATTTTCCTTTTTTGGCCTTCAGTAATTTGAACCCCGAACCACTATAAAAGAAACCTAATTGCTTCATTTTGGCATAATGGAATCAAGTGCAAAATGAACACCCCAATTTTATGATAACAATAAATTAAAAGGTGGAAGCCCTAGTTTTATGACATCCATTGAAGCAAGGGTTGACTATTGAATACTTCTTTCAAGCATTCTTATCAAGCATCTACAACTACAAGAAAGCTTTCAAGACATCATCATGGAGCTACAAATAGATTGTGAAGATGGCTAGGAGTACTTTATACCTTGGGGGCTTGGTATGATTTCCTTTTTATATTCATATCTATGCTTTGTTGTTTCATATTTACACATTTGCATGCATTCAAACACACATTGTTTGCATTTACATGCTAGGGTTTCACTCTCTAGGGTTAGATCTTCGTATTTACATTTACATAGATTTTTGCATTCTAGATGCACATTCTAGATTCACAAGAACTACACATTACATTTTCTGACAATTATTCATGGAGGTGGGAATCAAAAAAATGGGTGGGGGGGGGGGGGACTAAGGAAAACCCCTATA
>MU228374.1:3684377-3704972 GCA_018584345.1 Thuja plicata | reverse complement strand
TTAGTATCATTCAGATAGAATAAGTTACCTTTTGTTTGTTCACCGGTACCAATCAATCTTCCTGATTCATTGAAGATCTTTGCCTTCTTGTTCTCAAATGCTACTCTGTGACCTAAATTATTCAGCTTTTATCTTCATCTAAATCATCCTTTACAACCATAAATACAAGCTCTATGTCTTCATCAGGTTTGGTGTCACTATCTTCATCTTTGCAAGCAGCTAGGTAGCTGGCTTTCTTGCCTTTGTCCTTCTAGTCTTGGGTATCTCTTCTTTTTGATTGTCGGTAACTTCTGTAATCTTTGTTATCACCTTTGTCAGATTTCTTATAAAAATATCTGTCATTACTTCTGTCATATTTTCTTCTCTTAGGACATCTTGCAACAAAGTGTCCAATCTATTTACAATTAAAGCATACAAGTGGTAACTTGCCTTTGTATTTACCTTTGCCTCTCTGCATTCTTCTAGACATCAGTGCTTCTATTTCATCTAGATCTTCTTCTTCACTCTCACTGTCTCTTCTAGATGTGTGTCTATGATTTGATTTGCTTATTCTCATAGAAGACTTAAATACAGACTCTAAGTTTGGTAAGACACTATTATCAAAGTTATTCATCTCAAATGAAATCAGTCTACCAATTAAACTATCAAGAGTAACTGTATTATTTGCTACTGCTCTCATTTCTTGAATGGTAGAAACTCTAATAGCATATACAGGAAGTAAGGTTCTTAATATTTTACATAAGACTGTCTCCTCTTCAAGTGTACCTCCAAATCCTCGTATAGCATTGACTACTTCTTTTATTCTTGTGCTGTACTGTGTGATGTTTTCTCCTTCTTTCATTCCGAGATCATCAAATTTTCCTCTAAGGCTTTCTGTCTTGGCTCTTAGAACATTTGTATCACCTCCATTTAAAAGCTTTAGTTTGTCCCACATCTTCTTTGTAGTTTTTCAATCCTTGACATTTTCAAATTCATCATCAGAGAGTGAGGAAGAAAGCTCTATGACCATGCAGTTGTGTTCATGCTTCTCTCTCAATTGATCTACTGTTAATGATCCTATGGGCAACACATATTCAGTATCTAGGAATTGAGTAACATCATTACCAATACCTGATAAGTGGAGTCTTATCTTACTTTTCCATGAAGCAAAGTTGTCTTTGTTCAACTTGGGCACATCTCATATGTTCATCTTGTATCTTGACTTAGGTCTTGAAACCTTCCTTTCTAAGCACACAAGCTCTGATACCAATTGTTAGTAATAACTGAGAGGGGGTGAATCCGTGGCCTCAAAAATTTATCCTTCAAACTTAAACACCAAGAAATAAACCTCATATTATTATGTCCCTACAAGATGCATGTCATGAAATACTTATAATGATTAACTGTCTATCAGTGTTCTCTATCAATCCTTATTATTTCTTGAATACTAATAAGCAGTATAACTAATTACCAAAACTCAATAAATAAGTAGAGTATATTGATCAATCCAATGTTAACTATGTTAGATACAAAACAATAAAGAAATGAATCATACACACATAACACATGAATTTTTAACGTGGAAACCCTATTAGGGGAAAAACCACTGGGACCGGTACCCCACATTTTCACTCTTCTAAAGTGAGCCCTGTTAGGATCCAACCCTGTTAAAGGTTACAAACACATGGTTAAGTGCGATCTTGTTAGAGGATTTTATACATAGAGGTTGTCACTTAGTATCGGGCATCTATTGCTACCATCCTTGAATCAGCCTCCTTATTAGACTGTCAATAGATATCAGACAAGTACAATGCTACTTTCATGAATCAACCTTTTTGGCACTCCTTGAGATGTATCTCAATATATAGAAGACTATTAAGTCCTGTTCGGTTAAGAGACTTGATGCTTCAATGGTTAAACTGAAACACTCTGACTTGTTCATATTGCAACTTTGAATTGTAGATTTTTAGATCTATTTAGGTACATTACCTCTCTAATCAATGTATCAATTCAAATCTTTGTGCTCCACACTTTCTACTCTGTGAAGCTATGCTCACTGTTCGTCGGTGTCTACAGAATTCCTTAGCTCTCCTTCAGCTTGATTGATTAGGACTGTATGAATTTATTCTTCATCAGTTTCTCTTCAACATCCTCTTTCTATTCACTCCCCTTAATCCCCTTTTCATGCATATGAAAATTAATTAAGCTTGTCTCTTATATAGACATAATATTCACTATTTCTTGATTATTGATTCTTGGTGTGAAAAACAATCCAGCCAATTAGATTTAAAGCATAACTCCTAATTTGTCTTGTAATTATCTTCTTGCCAACTATACAAATCATCTTTAAATCAATCACTTAACTCTGGTTGAATAAAACAAAGAAAACAACTAGTTAAGTCTATCTTTAGCTCTTGCTAGCTAGATATTTTGTCATTTTCTGAACTCTCTGTTCTGTCGGTCACCTCTGTAGTTAGTTGTCGGTGACAACTGATAGTTCCATCGGTGAGACTCTAGTTAGCTTCGGGATCTCCATCCATTGGGAATCATTGGAATTTTACTCGTCGGGCAACCTTCTGACTTTGCTCGTCAGGCATCCAGTGGTTTTGCTTTGTCGGGCAACACTATACTTTAGCTCGTCGGGTATCACTATGACTGTTCTTTGCTCTGACCGTCGGTGTGCACTCTGTCAGTGTTGTTTGTCACTAAGTGAATACTTAACTTTTATGCATTGCTGAAAGCATAACCTTTGTTCCATTGATTCTCTAAATTCTTTGGCATTATGTACATGACCGTACAAATGATATCAAGTTGACATCAATGAAAATACAATACATTAACTATTTTAATGCCTTGTATTATCTTCAACTTAACATTGTCAAACATTCAAACAGTTATATGTCATCAGAAGTATCTAGTACTGAAGATTTGGCTATGGTAGATGAGGTCTCTCATGATCCTATCTCTACTATATCTTCTTCTACATCTCTTAAGCCAAACCTTTAACAAAAATTGCTTTCTTGGCTCCCTTTGAGTGATTCTATTTGTAACATTAAAACACCTCAAGTTGTCTATGCTTAACCATTGATAACTATCAAAGGATGCCCTTCAAATCAAATTCGTAAAAAACTCTCATATCTATTAAAGGTTTTCCTCAAACTCCCAACAAGCCTATTATAACCATCAAAGATAAATCTAGGAGTCGTTTGGAGTTTGTTAATAGTTACAATGCGGTGGCTCATACCTACCATACACGAAACAACCCTGAACCTGCTAATCTGGTTATTCCTACTTCTTTACCACCTTCTCAACTAGTGCTTCCTCCACCACCTTTGGAGTTTGTTAATAGTTACAATGCGGTGGCTCATACCTACCATACATGAAATAACCCTCAAATTGCTAATCTGGTTATTCCTACTTCTTTACCACCTTCTTGATTATTCTCCCTGAGACTGGTTTCTTCAATGACCTCATCTTTTCTCTCCTCCCTATTTTCCCCTTTTTCCTTATCCTCCTTGTTCTCCTTTATATTATCCTTTAAATCTTCCTCGTCCGAGGTAACATTAATTTTCCTCTTGCTGGAGTGGCTACTCTTACGGGTAATTTTAACTTTTTCCTTACCCTCCCTACGTTTCCTTTTTTTATCCTCCTTTTTCTCCTCCTCAATATCAGTCTCTATTTCTGACTTCTCAATCTGAATCTTCTTCTTTGTTATCTTTTTACCCTTTTTCTTTCTGCTTCCCTCCCCAATCTCCTCATCACTATCCTTCTCCGTTTCTGACCCTTCAGAGTAGGGTTTCTTCTGGTTTTCTGAAACACCCTTTCTATTAGATTTAGGGGTTTTAAACCATTTGGACTCCTCTTCAATTTCTATTTCTTCCCCATACATACTATCATATTCATCCCCATCAGTCTCTTTTTCCTTCTTCAAGATATTCTTCCCCAAAGGCCTTTCCACTTTCTTAGATTTCAGCACCTCATATATGAGAAGCATAAGCCCTTGGTGGGATGCATGATCCCCCTTCAGGTCTTTCTGTAAGCTAGAAATGGTAGCATCTAACAAATTGAGTAGATAGTAAGGTAAACTAACTTTAACCTTGTGCCTAAAATGGTTTAATAACATGAAATGGCGCCCATACGCCCTAGTAAACCTACCATCAAGAGTGACATAGCTGATGATCACATAAAGGACATACCTCCAAGGTCTGGAAATGCGCTTTAGATTACGGTAGGAAGACTTAATTCCATCCATACCCATTCCCGTAGCTTCATCAATGATCTCCTCCGTTACCTCCATATAATGGTCGCCAACCAAAATCTTTCCCTCTTTCCATGATTTCGTGAATATCCTAGTGATAGAAGGATTCCTGCCATGGAACCATTCCAGAAAAATAGCCAACCCACCCTCTTTCATGATATTCCATACTCTGTGATTTTTCTTCCAGTTGTTGCAGTTAACAGGCTCAACCCTTTTCTTATTTCCGCCCATTTTCTTACTCTGGTTGCAACAAATATTTCTGTAATGGCTCTTGATAATGCCAAAATGAATATTACGCAAAGCTAAAAAGACCCAAAAAGTGTGCCAAATCCAGCTCGCAATCATGATAGGGTACTTCCACCTTCAAAGGAAATAATGACACATCACCTCCATATTAATGATTTTAAAACAACTTACCATTTATAAAAATTTTCTGACAGCTCCTCAATCGATCCATCTCAAGCAAGAATTTTTCTTGAATTGGCATGTCATTTCCATCATTCCACTATGCCACCTCATCACTCTTACAGGAAATATTCACCACCCAGTCAGCAACGCCGTTTGCCTCATGGTAATTATGTGTAATAATACATTTTTCAAAAGATCACATAATATCTTTGGCTTTTTGAATAATATTATAAATAGTCCATGAAGCGGGAGTGTCATTATTTAAACATTTGACTATGTTGAGAGAATCCCCTTCTAACCAAACTTTAGTGCTACCTTTTTCTTTACCTAAAATAAGACCCTGAAGAGCCACACAGGATTTTGCAAGATGATTCATTTGATTACCAATGGGGATAGCTTTTATACCTGTACAGACACCATTTTCATCTCTGATGACAATGCCACATCCTACCACCCTCGGGTTTCCCTTAGAGGCACCATCAAAATTGATTTTCTGCCATCCCTTCAAAGGACAATCCCATCTAGCATCCTCTCTTTTTGCTTTGTTATCCTTTTTTTGGAGTTGCCATTGATTTTCCAATTTTTGAATAGGGTAATATCATTCTCCTGTATAGGTTCCAACCCTTTATCCTATAACATAAGATTCTCTTTTATGGCTCTCTTAATATTAAAGAAAACCTCCTTCTCACTATTCATCTTATCTCTGAACACTCTATCATTTCTTTCTCTCTAGACCCCCCAACAAACATGGGGGAGGACAAAATTCCAAATCTTAACAACAGTGTCATGCTTTGTAGGATAGATCCAAGATTTAAAAAGACTCTCCAAATTATCAGGAAAAACCCACTCAATATTAAGGATATGGAAAAAGAGATCCCATATCTTTCTGACAAAGGGGTAGTGGATGAAGATATGTCCCGCACTTTCCTCCTCTTGCTTACAAATGTAGCACCTGTTAACAATAGTCATACCTCTTTTTTTGAGATTGTCAGTAGTCAGAATTTTATTTTGCATCATTATCCAGAAAAAAACATTAATTTTAGGAATGAGGTTTTTATCCCAGACTTTCGCCCAAAAAGGCTCAATGAGGTCTTCAAACTTCAAATGGTACAGAGAAGAGACAGTTAAGTTACCATCAATACTATGTTTCCAAACAATCCTATCCTCTTCCTCAATCAGATTGATTGAGTTGAGAATTTTGTTAAGATGTCCCAGTCGTATATCAATGATAGATAAATCTTTTTAGTGATCCCTTTCCCAATAGTCTTCAACTTTCCTTCCAAAAATATTTTACACTGATTCTCAAAGATACACCATTCAGGGAATTCCTTGAGGGGGGAATGAAGAAGCCACTCATCTTCCCAAAAAAGAACCTTGCTACCATTACCCACTTTCCACTTAATTCCTTTTTTGATTCTGGATTTATTTTTCATAACATTTTTCCATATGAAGGATCCAACCCTCTCCCTGTCCTCATTCAGAAAGGCATCAAGATTAAGCCTATCCTTATTATACTTGTTATCCCATATAAGAGTCCATTCTCCTTTTGAGTTATAATATATCCATATTAATTTAGTAAGGAGATTCTCATTCAAGTTCTTAATTCTTCTTAGCCCTAATCCACCTTTCTTGATCGGACAACAAACTATGTCCCAGGCTATAAGCGCTATCCTTTTTTTTTCCATCCCAGTCCACAGAAACTATTTTTGAATTTTTTCAATAGCTTCACCAAACTTTTTGGGGATTTTAAAAATTCTCAAAGCATAAAGAGGGAGACCTTGGAGGGTTCCTCTGAGAATCTGGATTTTACCCGCTTGACTTAGCAACATCCTTTTCCATCCCGCAAGTTTACTATGAAATTTGTCCACTAAGGAGCTCCAAAAAGTATCAGGAGGGTCCAAACAGAGAGGGAGACCAAGATAATTACCAGGCATAGTCCCCATAGCACATCCTAAAATCCTTATGATTCTCATCTTTCTTCTGTCAGGGACATTAAAGAGATACACCGAACTCTTTCCCTAATTTATAATCTGGCCATAAGCTTTCCCATAATTAGTCAAAGCTTTCTTAATATTTCTATCATTTTTAACCGAAGCTCCTCCCATAATTGCTGATGAGAGCAAAATTGGTTCTCCAAAGATGGATATAACCCTTTAATGTCTCCTTTTATCACCTAGTTTTCCATATACCTTCCCATGCATCCAGCCATGAGGATGAATATAATAGGGGATAGGGGATCCCCCTGTCTTAATCCCCTTGAAGATTTAAAGAACGAGGTAGGAGACCCATTAACCAAAACCGAAAAAGTAGCTGAAGAAATAAGCTGGAAAATGAGATCAATACTTTTTTTATTAAATCCAAAAGCCTTCAGGACTTGCACCATAAACTCCCAGTCCACTCTATCATAAGATTTAGACATATCCAGTTTCAGAAGAAGGCCCTCCTTCCTAGACATTACAAGAGAATGAAAATTTTCATGGATAGTAATGATAGAGTCCATTATTTTTCTCCTAGACACAAAACCATTTTGTTGCCAAGAAATCAAAGAAGGGAGAATCGCCAAAATCCTAGTAGTTAGCACCTTAGAAATAATTTTGTAAACAGAGTTGCACAAACTGATAGGTCTAAACTGATCCATCTTATCGACTCCCTATTTCTTAGGAATAAGGGATATAAAGGTTCCATTCAACTCCTTTAGAAGTTTTCTAGTTCCAAAACTCTCTTTAACTGCATTGGTCACCTCCTTTTCAATAATATGCCAGAAATATTGGAAGAAGAACATAGGAAAACCATCCGGCCCAGGGGATTTTTCTCCCTCAAAAGAAAAGACAACCTTTTTAATCTCAGAGTTAGAAGGGATAGCATTGAGCCCAGTATTCTGATTTCCATTAAGAATATTTGGAATGCACTTCAGAAACTCCCTTTGTTCATCCTTGTCAAGCTCACTATCATTTTGCAACAAATTTTGGAAGAAGTTTTTCACCTCCAATCTAATTGCCTCCTCATTATTAGAAATAGTTCCACTAATGTTGAGCTTAGAAATCCTATTAGCCATTCTGTGTTTTAGCGTAGTCATAAAGAAATACTTAGTATTTCTATCTCCCTCCTTCAAGAAAATCTTTCTCGATCTCTGTCTCCAAAAATTTTCTTCTTTTGCAATAATGTCATGCATCTCAACCAACTTCCCATTCTCTTGGTCTCTTGAGATATAAGCATAACCATCCTTGTGGATGTTGTCCTGGATTTCCTTAATCTCTAAACTGACAGTAGCCTTAGTAGAAAATATATTTCCAAAAGTCTCTTTGTTCCAAGCTTTGATATTATCCTTGACATTCTTAAGTTTTTTTAGCTAGGATGAATATGGCAGTCCCCTTAATATTTATTTTCCACCATTCCTCTATCCTTTGTTCAAGTTGTGGGTGCAAAGTCCACATTTTCTCAAATCTGAATGGAAAGTTTCTTTTCTTGTCAATTGGTTCAGCCAGAAAGGTTATGGGATTATGATTCTATCCCACCCTAATATGAGCTGATAAAGAGAAGTAGTAATTAGTAAACCAATCATTAGTAATGAGAGCCCTATCCAGCCTTACTTGAATGAGGTCCTTACCATTTCTTCTATTAGTCCAGGTATATTCAGTTCCCTGTAACTCGATATCATGGAGAAAATGATAGCCAACGAAATTCATGAGGTTCATCCTGCTATCTAGATTAGATTGGCTTCCTCTAGTTTTTTCCTTTTCTCTTAATGGGGTATTGAAGTCTCCCATTACAATCCATTCTTCATTATTAAAGGAATTTATCAAAGAAGACACCTGCTGCCAAAAGACTTCTCTACCTTTTTTAGTGTTGGGGGCATAAATATTAGTCAAAACCCAGGAGGTATTATCCTTCAGATTCCTAAACCTGATACAGGCCACATTATCACCTTGATATATAATATCCCCTTTTATAATGTCTTCATTCCATATAGTGGCAATGCCCCCAGAACCACCATTAGAGTCACCCCCACAAGTTATCCCATTCTTAAAAAATCTAAGCTTTTCAACTTTATCCTTGAGCATTTTTATTTCTTGAATAAAAAAAATATCTGGTCTATTATCCCTAATCATATTCCTAACAATGTCCTACTTATGGGGATTATTCAGCCCCCTAATATTCCAAGATATAATCTTCATGATTTAACAAAGGATCCTACCTCTAGAATCCGCTGGCTTCCATCCGCAATGTTCTTTTTGGTCTCTTTATTTCTTGCCTTCTGGTTTGATGGCCTCCTTGGAGAAGATATAATATCTCCCACATCTCCATTCCTACTACTTCTTGTTGCTACCTTTATGCTTGGTAGCTCTTTGTCCTTCTTTCCTTTTTTTTTTTCTCTCCTTGAGTTTCTTTCTCATCTTCCATTTCAGTCAGTTCCCCCGCAAGGATTTGGCTTATCTCAGTAGGGTCCCCCCAATTATGTATTTCAATTTAATGATTCTTTCCCTCTTAGGAGTCATTTCCAATTGATTAAGGGTTTCTTGCCTCACCACCATATCCTGTTGTTTTTTCTGCTCTTTAGAATTTTCAATCACTTCTTAAGTGTCAGACTCTAGGATTCCTTCCCATTGTTTATCCTTTTTTTGCCCATTAGGATCTTCCATTTCTTCCACTTCTATATCCACTATTATTGATTACGTAATCTCCCCTTCTTCCACTTGGGCTTCTTCTATATCCTGATTCTGTCCCTCATTTCCATCTTTCTCAGGATCCTCATTATTTGTAAGAATACCTGCAATAGGTTTGGATATCGCAGTATTTCCCAATAGAGCACTATTAATAGTGTTAGATTTACTATCTTGTCCCTATTTCTCTTTTTGTTGGCTTTCCCTAGCTATCTCTCTTCCAGCTTTGATAGTCCTCCCTACAGGAACCCATTTCTTGTTATTTTTCTAGATGACTTTTTCCAGGCACTTCTTTGCCCAATGTCTAGCTTTCTTGTAGTGAAAAAATGCAAAAGGGATTGTTTCATATTAGCTTTCTCCCACGATCCCAATTTAGAGTTTAGATTTATTTTCTCTGGCATATCAATATCCTGACTAATGCCGACACATATCCTTGCATAGGCGAGTCTTCTCCTAAAAGCAGTAACATTATCTATAGAGAGAAGTTCTCCAAATGAGTTAGCTATCCCTAAAAATATATCCTCCAACCAGTATTCAAGAGGTAAACCATGGAGCTTGATCCATATAAGAACCTGACTGACATCTTCCTCCTTGAAGACTAAATTGGGTCACCATTTCTAGAGGATAAGAGTGTTTTTCCCAATCATCCAGAGCCCATTGCATAGGACATTCATTCTATCTTCCTCACAAGAGAAAAAAAAAGACATACATCCCTTTTCCATGGCTACCACATCAACTTTCCCTTTCATACCCCATCTTTGGGATACGAAGGACCTTACCACTTCAATATTTGGTCTAACCCCTAAAAATCTTCCAACCAGGGAGTTATTCATTCTAGCTATAGAATGATCAATTTTCTGGTCTGGGATGTCTATTACAAAGCTACCTTGAGAAGGTCTTGAAATGTTCTTAACCAGTGGTTAACAAGATTTACCTGAGGGTTTGACTCCAAAAAGGGATGCCCATTTTTTGGAATACTTCTGTGTTTTGTCAGTCCTGGGTCCCCCACCTGGGTCCCCAGGTGCCAAACCAGCATCAGGATCCTTCCCTTGGTTCTCATTTTCCTTCCCATTGTCCTTCTTATTGTTCTCAGAAGGTCCTGCCTCCTTCGAACCAGTCCCGCCAAAATTCAAACTTGAATTTGGTAGATCCCGCGTTCCAAGCTCCCATGCTCCATTCCCACTCGCAACCATGTTGTTATCCCTCATATTAAATATAAATATAAATATGTTGTAGCTTCTTAGTTGCTTGAACACAAAAACTACCAAAAATCCCAAGTCTATTGAAAAACAACAAGACCTTGATTCTAAAAATGACACTCAATCTTCAGAAGAGCCTTCTTCTTCTTCTCTTTTAGATGACGATTGGGTATCTTTGGATTTCACACCAACATTTATTGGAGAATATAAATTTTTGGATATTTCATTTATGAAATCTTAAACTGAAAATGACAAAGAACCTGTTACCATAACTCCTCTTTCTCGCAAACTAAGTAATAACATTGCTGCTTCTTCCATTCATGAAACCACTAAAATTATCAAGCCTAATTTTTATGGCATAGTAACCTATGAAGCTCCACTAACATTTTATGATATGGCTTCTCATTATGGTCCTGGTTATGATTTACTTGCTAAACATGGATTCAATAGAAATGGATGTGGAAAGTTTGAAGAAGGATTATACGTTACTTTAGAAAATGATGTGCATGAACATTCTTATGGTTTGTGATTTAATCCTTACAAACAACCAAAACTTCCTACTCTAAATTTCAATCATATTTGTAGTGGACCCCTCAAATTGGTGAATCCTTATCTCATCGGTTTTGATCAAAACACTTATCTTGACACCTTTAGTACTGATAATTCTTTGGCTAAAATCTTGGGGGCATATAATAATTTTCCTTCCTTTCATCATAATAGAGGAATGCCTTATTGTTTAAATGCCAAAGCATACATTGGGAAGAGATTGATTGTAAACATTATCCTGATACGCCTTTTGTCGTAGATGTTTCTGCAAAAAGTAATATGTTGATTACTGATACCATCGATGTGAAAATGGATCCTAATGAGCCTGAAAAAGTTATAAAAATTGGATAATGTTTTGACGAGGATGAACAAAAATAACTCACTTCTCTTCTTCTTGAATTTATTGATATATTTTATTGGGCTTATTCTGATATGCCTGGTATTGATTCTAAAAGTGTAACACACACCAATTTTCTCACTCCTAATGCAAATACTTTCAAGAAAAGATACACAAGACGAATCCTAGTATCACTCTTCTGGTAAAAATTGAAATAGGAAAGATCCTTGGTGCTGGCTTTATCTATCCTATTGACTATTCTCCTTGGATCTCAAATATTGTATCAGTATCTGAGGGTGACAACAAGATTAGGATGTGCACTGATTTTTGTGACTTCAATAAATATTCTTTAAAATATGATTTCCCCCTCCAAAATATTGATATGATTGTGGATTCCACAACAGGACATGCTTTTATCTTTCATGGGTGGATTTTATGGATATAATCAAATATTCATCCCTCATCACGATTAATAGAAAACCACTTTCATTACTCCTCGGGGAATTTTTTTTGGGTTGTCATGCCTTTAGGATTAAAGAATGTGGGTGCTACATATCAATGTTTTATGACGCTAATCTTTCATGATTACATTCATAAGATTCTTGAAGATTATGTTGATGATATCTTTTCTAAGTCCATTTCCCATAGGGATAATATGCCTATTCTTAGAAATATTTTTGAAAGAATACGTAAATATAACATGCACTTGAACCCTCATAAATGTTATTTTGGTGTTGATAGTGGTAAAATTCTTGGATTTATTATCTCTAACTGTAGTATTGAGGTGGATACTGGGAAAATTGACGCTATTATTAATATGCCACCTCCTTGAAATATTTCACAACTTCATATTTTATAAAGAAAAATACAAGATTCCTAGGTTTTTATCAAACCTCGCAGATCGTGCGATTCCTTTCACTTTCTTGTTAAAAAAGACACTACTTTTTCTTGGAATGAGGAATGTAAGCAATCATTTGAATAATTCAAAAACTATTTTACTAATTCTCCTATTTTACAACCTTCTCAACCTAATCAATCATTCTTCGTTTATACTTCAACTTCTTCAAAGGTCTTAAGTGTTCTCTTAGCTCAACATGATAGTAATGGAAAAGAGAGATCGACATATTACATTAGTCATACTTTGGTTGATTATGAGACACGATACACTACAATAAAAAGATAATGTATTGAATTATTCTTTGCTTGTCAAAACTCTGACATTACCTTCTTAACACTGAAATCAATGTGGTGGTTAATTTTTATCCTTTGAAGCATATTTTCTCAAAAACTGACTTATCAGGACGTCTAGCTAAATGGGTTATGCTCTTCACTGAGTTTGATTTAAATTTTATCGCTCAAAAATAAATTAAGGGACAAGCTTTGATAGACCATCTTGTTGAGGCTCCTTCATATATACCAACCTCTAATCCTATTACCTTTCTTGATGAATTTGTATTATTAATTAACATTGATGACACTTGAGAATTATACTTTGATGGGTCTAGATGTAAAATTGGCTCTCGTACTGGTGTTATCCTTATATCCCCCTCAAAGAATCCTATTCCTTTATCTTATCGTTGATGACATTAATTTTCCATTAGTATGAAAACAACACTTTTGGTAAGCATACACCGAAAGATAGGACTGAGCAAACCAAAGATTAGATATTAAGAGATCACCGAAGATGACTAAGTGCAAAGAGAACCGACAACACAACTTAGTGTGTAAACCAAAATTAAAGATAAAGAGGAACCCAACATGCAATATATAGTATAGACCAAAAAAATAGTTAAAGTGCACCTGATAGAACAAAACTAAAGGACAGTCAAGCATGACCGAAAGACAGAACCGAAAGTCAATTGCAACCCACAAAAAGTGGATCTGAATTCCAGGTCAGATAAAGCAAGTGTATTCTATTTATAGGATATTTATTTGTTTTAAATCCATTTATTTAGGGACAAGATACATGAATGTAAGTGCTTTAATAAGTCTAACTGATTTAAAACACATAGACTAGGAGATCTAGGTACAAGTTGTAAACCTGATCTTAGAGTTAACATTGTTTTTATTGAAACTTGATGAAGTCAAACCATCTATAAATAGATGATGCAATATTTCATTATTAATGATGTGAAGGAAGATGAGAACATGATTGAATCAAATGAGTACATCTATGGATCAGATTGAGAGTTTCAAGAATAGGAACATCAAAAGGTGAATTTGGTTAGCAAGAACCAAGAATAGAGCATACCAAGAATCAGAGGTATTATTAAATCACAATTAGGTGATAATATTTTTCATGCAAACTAAATTGGACCTGTATCAACAATAGGAGATTGCATTTACCAGGTCAATTTGTAATTTTCTATCATTCTAACAAGTGGAGAAAAGTGTAAAAATCCTTTCAAGGAAGGTGGATTTAACAGTCCAACAACAAATCTCTCAACCGAGTGCGCACTCAATAGTGTTGTTAAAGCTCTTAACAGAGTATAATTTAATAGGTCTCCACCGATACTCTTAACATGGTAGATCATCAGAAGTGATCAAAATTGTAAGCCTTAATCGGCCCCTTCTAATATGCAGATAGTGAAGATTTTATGGGTGCCATCCCCACCGCAGTTTTTACTTCCTCACAGGAGTTTTCTGCGATATCATATCTTGTGTTATGTGTCAAATTAATTTCATGAATGTTTTTATGAATGTTCACATGTATTTTAATGTTATGATTTGATATAACTCACATCAAGATAGTATAGATCAAATTGAATGGATATACAATTAATTACAAAGATTAATTGATAAAAGGGATACAAAAGTTTTAGAGGTACTGATTCACCCCTCCCCTCTCAGTACATACTTCCCATTAATCCCAACAATTGGTATCAGAGCTAAGTCTCTTCTTGCAAAGCTTAAAGGCTTAAGAGAAAAGATCATACAATGGAGAAGTACAAACTTGATAAAAATATTGAGAATAAAAAGCTTGAAATTTAGATGTTCTATGAACAGTATAAAGAAGCTAGAATCAACACGAGACAACTGCTATATGAAAGAAAGAATATGGCATCTTGCTGTAATGAGATACAAAGACTTACAGGGCATCACCATGAGATTACAAATTAGATTATTCTTATGAGTCAAGAGGAAAATAGACTAAATGTTGAACTCATTGAAAGAATAGAAACTATCAGTGAACTGAGGGATGGAAATGAAAAGTTAAAACATGAAATAAGAATTCAGCAACAACATAATGAAATTATCAAGAAAGCTAAAGAAAGAAATAAAATAATGGATTATTTTCTTGAAGGAAAATGATGAGTCAACAACAATACCGGTCTAGGTTTTACCAAGAATGGAGAATCATCAAATCAAACTGATCCAAAGAATGTCTATACAAATTCAAGACCAAGAAATCTTACATGCAATCACTGTGGAAAGCAAGGCTATACATAAAATGTATGCAGAGGAAAAATGAGAGGTATTCCTAAATCTACATCTTCATTCATAGGATTCTGTTATAAATGTAACAAGAAAGGACATAAAGCATATGAATGTAAGTTTGAGATGAAACAACCAAAGAAGGAAACTTACATGGACAAGTACTGTCCTACTTGCAAAATGAATGGGCACACAACTCTTGAATGCTGGAAAAAGAAAAGGCAAGCATGGAATCCTAAAGGTCAAGAAAATCCCTATCAACCGAAGAGAGTCCGTAATCAGTATGTATGGGACTACAATACTTGGAAAAATTGTACAACATGTGGAAGATATGGTCACATTGCTACAAATTGTATGAGAAAGTGGACTAGAAAGTCTAGAGGCTAGACTAACCCCAGAATGGCATGCTTACACTATCATAAAGTTGGTCATCTCAAGAAAGACTACAGAGACCGAATGACAAAGACAAGCACATATCCCAATAGAAACACCATTGAAGATATTCGGAGGGAAAGAGACAAAATGTGGAGAAAAGCTTCAAGCAATGATGAAGCTAGACCGAGCAATGCAAATGGTGACAACCCATCCAATGGATCCAGTGACATCACCACCCCCACCTAAGTAGAACAAGTAAGTATGGAACTGCATTACCCCTAGCTATTATTTTACATAAGTTCCATAATATGTTGATATAATGCTAACTTAGCATAAGAAAGATGCATCATGGTATTACTTGTTAAAATCTAAGATAACTATGCTTTCGGGCATATATACTGAAACCCGTCGGTATACACTCAAAACTGAGACTGTCTACACTTACTGAGAAGTGTTAGTTAAAAGAAAAGTTGCTAAGTATAAACCAAGCCTTGTCGGTAAACAAGCAAATGAACAAGTTGTCAGCGACACTGAAACCTGTCGATAAAAGCAAGTGAAATAATGATTTATTCAAAACATTATAGTGTCACCAAAGGAAAGTGAAGTCTTCACCGATGAAATCCATATTAATACATCGAGGAGTTGATAAGAATTTATGACACGTGTTTTAGGGAAACACCTATAAATAGGGCAACAAAACAACTCATTTGTCACCGCATCCAGAGCAGAGCGACCAAGGTGAATTTTGAGAAGAGAGCAACTAAGTCACAAAGTGACCATGACTCGACACACATCACTCCCAAGTAGTTCAAGAATTGTTGCAAGCACAAATAGTAAGTTCTACGAGACCGACAACTCTATTTTCATGCATTTCACAAGAAGCCCTAAATATCTGAAAATGGCTTCAACATCAACAACCGTGAAATCCAAGAATGTAAAGAAGGATGAGTTCAATCTCATCAAGAATTTGACATGCGAGGAACCTAACTACAAGATCCATCTTGAGGTTGCCTCACAACCCGATGATGCTGGAGCATTTTCATGCATACTAGCTAGGGTTTTACTCATGGAAGATGTTCGATCTTTCATACACTACAAGATTGCAGAGATAGGAACTTCAGCGGTGGAAGAAGCTTATAAGAAGCTATGTAATGATGATGGAACACTAAAAGATGAGCACAAGCACATTGAAGTAAAAGGGCTCACCAATGCCCTAATGTTCTCGAAGGTTTTCAAAACCAAATAGATTCAGTTAGTGCTAAGTCGAATGCATAACAAAAAGCTATGGCTTGATGAACCAAAGGTAATAACCAAAGATGTCATCCATGTGGTCACCGGTTACCCCATAATCGAGAAAGTAAAGGCACTCAAGAATCCACCAAAGGTCGAGATTGAGAAGATGATGGGAGCCAAATGGGATGGCAGAGGACTGAAAGTTACCACAATAACCGATGATGAGATCAAGTTTGGTGCATGTGTTCTAGGATACAAATTATTCCAAGCAAGTAGATTGAACAACATAGAATCAGGTGCAATGGACACATCGTTCAAAATTGTGAAGAAGGGAACACAATTGGACTTATCTGAACTACTCCTGAATTAGTTGAAAGACAATATAAAGACTATCAGGAATGCAAAGTCAAAAACTTGTAAGTTTGGATCACTAATAATGTATATTTTCTTTTATTTTCAAGAAACATTCCCATCGATTGGACATGTGAAATGGGACAACACCAAATCAGTCACCATGTAAATCAGTGAGCATATAGCTACACTGGGAGATAATTTTGAGACAGTCATGGATGAATACTTCAATGTATTCAAAGACTGAATGCAAAAGAGGGTAAGAATCCCCGAGCAACTCATTGAAAAGTATAAGGATGAGATATGCTTCATGGTTGATACAGACAATACATACATTAAGCCTTCTGTATCAAGGAAAGCATGGTTAAAACCATTAGAGTATGAGATCAACATTGATCTTGCAACTAAGGTAATTGATGCCTTGATCAATGAACCATTGGATAAGAAAAAAATGAAATTTGGAACATATGAAGAGGCCAAGATAAGAATAAAATCTAGCCTAGTTGTTAAGAAAATTGTCAGGAAGAAAGACAAGATGGTGAAGAATCTCAAGAAGATACTGTCAGCAACTGATGAAGAAGCTGAACATGATGAAGAAGTTGAACAGGAGGAAGAAACCAAAGAACATTTATCTATCGGTAAAGATGAAGGAAAGGATGACTCTGAAGAAATAGAGTCAGATTCACCACCTCCTCCACCAACTAAAAGGCCAAGGAAAACAACTGCTTCTAGGACAAGAAGCCAAACATCAAAATATTCTACTCCTTCTCCTCTAAAGAAAGGAAAGGTGAGGACATACAAAAGGAAAGTTGGCACACCAAAGAGAGGGAAAAACAAAAGAGGAAGGAAATTCATAAGAACTTGAGAGGATATAAAAGACATTGAGCAGGATGAAGTTGTAGAAGCAGAAAATGTTAAGGTAACACCTCCTGAATCTATTGATGACATATGCAAATCTATTGCAAACTCTAGATCTATATTAGATTCAAAGATAAGAAAATGGCTGAAGTTAGACCCAGAAAATCATAATAAAGTTGAGGATGTCATCATAGCCAAAATGTACAAATTCAAATATGTACCAATTTAGTTTGAAGGCAGTCATGTACCAAGGAAACTATTGGATAGACTATACTCCCATTGGACATTTGCATTGAAAAATGAAAAAGAGATAAGAGAGAGTACTTGTTTATCTCATGCCACCTGAAGCAAAGAAGGTAGAAATAGATGAAATGACAGAAAAGCACAAAAAGGAGTTCTCACCGAAGCTGAGTGCATACAAATTTCTTGAAGGAAATCTTATAGAGCTTGAACAGGACAACCACAAGAAATGGTGCAAGATTATGAACAGACCTTCTGAGGAGGAAAGCCCCGACAAAGAACTTCAACAACAAGATGTTGATAAGGCAACTCAAGATGACACATCTATTGAGTTAGACAAAGAAGAAGATGATACAACCGACAACAAGACTGCAGATGTTGTAGATGAATCATGGCCAGATACAACTAATGACAATATTGTGGACACAAATATCATTGACATCACTGATGACCTAGCAGAGGAAGTGAATAAGGATGAAGCTATCATTGTTGCAAAGGACAAAACTAATGAGTAGGACACAAATGTTGATACTGCACAAGTGAATATTCCAGGCAACATGCCAATATTGATACAAGCTATCAATATCCTGCAAGAGTCAAGCAATTCACCTAAGAAGGATACTCCCAAGGATGCAAGGGAAGAAGAAAAAAAAGAAAACACCGATGGTCAGAAAGATATTGGAGATACTCAAGATGTAACCGACACTGGTAAAGTTACTGGAGGAGACATAGAAAAGGATGCAAATACACAAGGCACAAATATAGAAAAAAGACTGACAAAGCAAAGGACACCGATGAAGGAGACAAACCTAAAGATGGTACTCCTAAGGAAACCGACAAGCGTGTTACCGATGATGTTAAGGTGAATGTGGAGATGTCTACAGACACCTGACAAGATAAAACTGATGCCAAGTAGAAAAAGGAAGCACAACAGGTCACTTCATCGAGCACAATAGAGAAGGTCGACAAATCGGCAATGGTCTTACATTATAGTGATTCATAGAAGAAGAAGAAGAAGAAATCAAAGAAGAACAAGATAGAGGTCACATTAGATGAAATTATAGAAATACCAAAGTGTGACCCATCTACACTTGACTTTGAAGCATTACAAAAATATGGAGAAATATGCCAAAGAAAGGCATTGTAGGAGAAGCTGAAGAAACACCACAAGGACTCCATGGTATTGGAGACAACATGAGACATTTTGCACCAAATTGTACCCGATGTTGATATTGATCAAAACAAGCCAATACTTGATCAATTAGCAACTCTAACCGATGCAATAACAACTTAGAATATTGATGCTGAGAAGGAAATAGAGGAGAGAGCCGAGATGAAGTACCAACAAAAGCTCATTGAGAACATCAACCAAGAAGTGGTAGTAAACAAGGTAAAGCTATCAAAATTCATCACTAAATTAGATCCAATTATATCTGAAGCTATAACCTTGATTCAAAAATTGAGCACAATAGACAAGTTCACTAAAGAGAATAGTGAAAACATTGCAAAGATGGATACAGATCTATCAAATAGTGCACAAAGCTTAACCATCGATGGAGACAATGTAGTTAAGTTGCATTATGAGAAGATAATTGAAATAAAAAGGTTAAGGTAGGAACTATGGGAGGCATAAACACATTTCAGGGAAGAAACACTTCTACCAAACCTTATTGCTCCAACAACATATCAGTTCAGCAAGGCAACTAATAGCAACTCCCGAGATGTCTGTAGAAGACAACATCTACGACATGCACTCAAAGATCACACTCAAGCACATGGCTCTAGAGAACCTCAAAGAACAATGGGAGAAAATTATGGAAGACACTAAGTCTTCACACTCCCACATTTTTGATAAGCTCTAAAGGTAAAGACCTTTGCCCTTAATATCAAAAAAGGGGGAAAATGATATGAGTACAAAATACAAAAAAGAGAAAATGATATGTATTCATTCATTCATTCAGATGGGAAAATGGTAGATATGCATATGTATATTCATATGGGAAAAATGATATGTATAAGGAAAGACATCATATGTACAGTTATATCGACATATACATAGGGGGAGTCATTAAATGAATAAGGATTATATATGTTGTATATACTTAACATTTTGTTAGTATTTTGTACATATCAGTTTTTGATACTAATGTCAAAGGGGGAGATTGATGACATTAATTTTCCATTAGTATGAAAACAACACTTTCATTAAGCATACATCGAAAGACATGACTGAGCAAACCGAAGATCAGATATTAAGAGATCACCGAAGATGACTAAGTGCAAAGAGAACCGACGACACAACTTAGTGTGTAAACCAAAATTACAATGACAGAAATATAAAGAGGAACCCAACATGCAAGTTACAGTGTAGATAAAAAAACAAGTTAAAGTGAAACCGATAGAAAAAAACTGA
The DNA here is from genome assembly GCA_018584345.1 of Thuja plicata. Classification (NCBI taxonomy): domain Eukaryota; kingdom Viridiplantae; phylum Streptophyta; class Pinopsida; order Cupressales; family Cupressaceae; genus Thuja; species Thuja plicata. Next base: position 3,684,679 of record MU228374.1, on the reverse strand, counting down.
AGGACAGTCAAGCATGACCGACAGACAAAAATGAAAGTCAGTTGCAGCCCACAAAAAGTGGATCTGACTTCCATGTCAGATAAATCAAGTGTATTCTATTTATAGGATATTTATTTGTTTTAAATCCATTTATTTAGGGACAAGATATATGAATGTAAGTGCTTTAATCAGTTAGAGTGCTTTAATCAGTCTAACTGATTTAAAACACATAGACTAGGAGATCTAGGTATAAGTTGTAAACCTGATCTTAGAGTTAACATTGTTTTTATCAAAACTTGATGAAGTCAATCCATCTATAAATA